>VZTL01034549.1:0-10254 GCA_013400535.1 Scopus umbretta | reverse complement strand
AATATTCCTGGGTTACACAAGTGTGGCTTATTTGAACATTGACCGAAATATGCAGAACTTGATAATTAATCAATGTATTCTTGGTGACCAATGATCCTGTGTTAAAACGCTGGATATTCTTATAATGGGCAGATAATCCATATTATAAAACACGTTTTGTTCAGCTGTACATTCAATGTGATTTGTAGCTACGCTGCAGAAGCAATCCAGGAAGATAAATTTGCTTACTGAACGTAGCTGCCAGGCTCTACTAGATGGAGGAGCAGAAGCACCAGCTTACAGGAAGCAGTGTCTTCCAAAAAAACTGTTTCAGCCAAAGAAATGGAGCTTAGAGAATAATGCAGTGTTACAGCTGAAGTACCAGGATAATCGAGCCTATAGCATCTGCTCAAATGTAGTGACACCAAAAATAAACACTTCTGTCTGCGTTGTTATTCCTTGTTAAAGCTGGGTGTAAATATGTGATGTGACCCCAGCACATCAGGGAATTTGGGAACAGAAGCAGCTTGCTACCCTTCCCCTGCCCAAGAAGGAACTTTCACAGCAAAACTTTAATAAAGACATTGTTTGGGTTGCTTTCCAGCAACTTTTATGAGAAGGAAGAAGGGAACATGTGTTTAATTAGCCCCTTTAATAAGGGATAGTCTTGTGTCTGTTTTACAGCTGGAAAAAAGGGACAAGGTTAGGCTGTTTGCTTGATTTTTGCCTTATAGTAAGAAATTGTATTGAATTCTTCCTGGAAGGAAAATAGTGTTGGGGGGAAACAGGAAAAACTCTTTGGCGTGTTATAAGGGCTAACTTTCCTAAGAAATTGAGCAAGATTTTCCTTCTTTTGCAAACTACTGTTGAGTTTGATTAACCAGAACCCTCAATTTGCTTATTCTAGTCTATGTTGTGATTTGCCCTGGTTTGAAGCAGTGGGAAGCCAGTCCTAGCCCCTGTCCAGCAAATCTGATCATAAATACATGCTGCTAGTTTCCCTTCCACAATATAAACACAAGGTTAAAATTGATAAAAAAGAAATACAGTTTTTGCACAACATGCAATTACTCAACCGAATCCCTCCCTTCCTGGTATCATCACAACCAAAATCTTAGCAGGAGTCGAAAGAGGATTGCTAATACATGCACAAAAATAAGCAAGAACTTTGGAAGGGATTTACATTCTTGTGCTTCTGGGGAGAAGCCAGCATCCAAGCACTGCAGTTATAGAAAAAGGTTTCTGAGGCTGGTTATCCCACACCATCTACCATCACGCTCCTTGCATCTTTCCTTGAAGTGCGTGGTAACAATCACTTTGCAGCAGGACGCTATCGAGAAGGACTAGCAGTCTAATCCACTTATATTCCTGAAAAGATGTAGGTAGGAAATCTTAAAATTATTTACAAATCATTTCTGTATCTCAACTCTTGCAAAGAAAGAGCCGTTGGTTAGGCATCTGACAGTCTGTCGTTACACTCGTTCGACAGTGGCCACATTGACAACCAATTTCTTGCTGTGTGACTCAGACTGCTAATTTCAGCCTGTCAACTCTTGCCTCGCTTAGGTTTTGTGCATGATGAGGCCCGGGGTGATGTGATCTCACTTTGACGTTCGCCCTACTCCGAGAAGGATGACCTCCAGAGGAGGTCCAGAGGTCATCCACCTTAACGCGCCTTACTTATCAATACTTCCCCTCTGCAATGAGATGTGTTCATTGTTAGTCTCGTTTAGAGGCTTCCTGAAATCTTTGGATTCCTCCTGTCCATGCGTCCCTTCAGGACTACACATTGGTCACGGAGCAGCCTGCCTTTGTACCTGCCTGACCTCTGTCACTCCACAGTGACTCCAGCATGGTGCGACCACTTCCTTTGAAAGCTGGTCCATGCCACTGAGGACAGGAGGAGAGTCAGCAGAGACTTTCTAGTTACCACTTTCTGCATGTTCCTCCACAGCTCCCGTGAGAGCTCCTGAGTCTGGCTGCTGGTTTTGGAGAGCTACGTGGTTCGTCTGATCTGGAAGAGCATTCATTCTCAGAGTAAGCGATGAAGAGCAGGCATGCGTGACAGTAAATGGTCCCTCAAGGCACCAGAGCTCTGGCTAAAGCACCGGAAAACAAAGTGTCATGCACTGAGAATGAGGATACTTTTTGCAAGCAATGCCACCATGTGGGAGAATGATGTGGTAAATGGTTTTCTGCCCGTCACCAGGGAATCCACTGCAGGTTCCTTACATACCGTGGTATCTGATAGGGAGAAAATATAAAAGGGCAGCCAAGAATGGTAGGACACAAAATATTTGGCTATCACACAGAAATACATGCAGCCCAGCTGTGCTAAGTCATGATGGATGTGAGCCCTGCCAGCAGCCCATCCGCAAATGCGGTGGAGAAGAGCTCTACGGCTAGGTCTTTTTTGCTGTACTATAGACCAACCACATGGAGAAAACATCACCGCTGTCATTCTTTTTTTTAAAAAAAAATTTGATTGCTCACAGTCACAGATACCAAGCTCCCTCCCTCCGTCTTTTCAACTCTGCAAGGCAAACCTTCACCATGCGCTCCAGGCAACACCTTTGTCAGAAAATGCATGCTTGAAAGCTTCAGTTCCCAGCAGCATTGAATCCCAGACCCACTACCGGTGCAGGACTGATCTGTTTGGTATGGCAAAGAAATGTGGCAGGTAGGTGGAAGTGAAGTTTGTGATACTGTTATGAAAACAGCTTATCGGTATCTGTTGGCAGAAGCAAGTGTTCCTAAAAATCCAGCTGACTTTCAAAGCACGGCATTTCCCAAATGAACGGGGGCCACTGATGGGTTTTCACAAGTTCATCTTCTGTCTTCTCAAGAGGCAGATGAGTATTTTAACCGCAGAACATGTCTTGGTCTGTGGGATAGGTAAATCACAGGCACTGAATATCCTGGAGAGCGTACTACTGGTGACAGTGCCTCAGCATTTACGTGCTTGGAAAAACTACGACCTTACTCTGCTCTAGCAATGAGAATTCACATCAGTTTGGAGAACCTGGTTTATCCTTGCTCTGACTGGAGTAGGTGGAGTCTCACAGAGCATTCAGCTCTGTTTTTGGTACTTACAGAACAGCAGAGGACACCTTTGGAAAGCCGAAAGCAGGATGATGCTGCCTCTGAAGCAGTTTGGATGCCAAATAAATACATGTGACTGTAGTTTGCTGTGCCCTGGCCAACATCTGCAAAGCTAACAATGCAGGTTTTCACCTCAGCAAAATCTGGATACTAAAATATTAGCTGTTCCCCCTTTCCTACGGCTTCCCTCCCCACCCAGTCCCAGGCCAGCTTCTGCACAGACTGACAGAGAGCACGGAGCAGGGCCTTACGGTGACCTTGGAGCCATAGGATCTATCAGCTAAACGGCAGCCTGGTTTTCCTGGAAATTTTGTTCAGACTCATGCGTGAATACCGGGCTCATTCCCATCATTCCAGCGTGTTACTAAGAGGACTCTCAATGGCGTGCAACAGCGTGGCACAGCCCTGTGACTACGCAGTCATAGCTGAAGCGGCCGAGCAAGAGAGCAAGGGAGGGGTGGAGACGTTAAGCCGAAGCATCCTTGGTAGGCACCCTCGCGTGCCGCTCACGAGGCACGGGAGGGCGATCCTGCGCGCGGGTGTGCAGCCGCCATCCTAGAAGTCAAGGGGCATTTTGTCACTGTAGTAGCTAAAGAAAAAAAATCCCGCTCTCCTAGGTTTAACTCCTTCTGGTCGTATTCATCAAACAGAGCTTAGATGCATTCCCTACCGATTTCCTGAAAGCCCTTCCGAGAGGGCTGCTTGGGGAGCTGCGGATGTGACAGTGAGTTGTTTTAGTATTAACTTCCAGGTCGATCCTGCCAATATTTTAATTGTAGAAGGCTTTATTTTATTCATGTCCTTGGAGGATTTCTATGTTTACTTTTAACAAGATACTGCTTTGGTGTTGAAGAAGTAAAGTTAAAAAAGGCTCCTTCAAAGGGCATCATGTGCACCTTTGTTTATACTTCCAGTGAACTACTGGAGATGCAGCTGTTGACAGCACTCTGTAGTAGTATAAATCATCAGTAACATATATTTTGAGAGTTTAGCTTCCACGTTGCTATTCTCACTTCTGTGCTTATACCATTCACAGATAAATAACATGTATTTATGTGATAGATTCTTACTGTATTAAAGCAATACCTGAGATTCTTAAGGCGTAATTCATTTTAATGCGGAGCATTTCCGTTACCTGGCTGACAGTGCAGCTCCGGTCATGCTGGCACGCTGGAGTGGGCAATGCTCTGTGCAGAAGCGGCAAATACAAGTGAGTAGGGGCATGAACTTCCTAAACCAACTTTGTTGCCAAACCTGCTGCGTGGTGGAAACACATCCTCGCTCTTGCATGAAAGGCCTTTATGTACAGCCTTTTAACAACAGACAGTTCCCTCCAAGATATTTACAAGGGAATTAACGGGAGATGACTAACCTCATGAAAAGCTGGTATCAAAAATGTCTGAATCTCTTGGGTCACTTCAAATGTGCCAGTCATGCTATTTAGGGCTCTATATTATGAAAAACCATTGCATTCAAGTCACTGTCTTGGCTGCAGCTTAATGAATCCACATTAATCCATCTCTATGAGTAGTGATGAATACTGTACCTTGAGCAGTTGTGGGGCTTTAAAACAAAAAGGGCTTAAGACGCCATATGAGCATGAAAGATAAAAAGAAACAATTACAAGGAAGGATTTATAAAGTTCTGGAAGAGAATCTTTCAGTGCATTAATATCCAACAGGCAATGAAACTCTTTTTTTTTGTTTATAAAAAAAACAAACAAAACACGTAGCTTAGAATGGAACAGACGAAGACACAGTAAGAGGATTAGTGTATAGGGGTTGCCGAGTTTACTGGCAATTATGAGGTCTGGCTTTGCAATTAGTATCAACACAAACTAAAACCAAAATCTGTAAAATACCGCTTTACTTTTAATACGGTATTTAGCATGACACTAGAACACATAGACCTGTAATCAATCCAAGTAACAAAGCTGGGATCTCTTTTTCTCAGAATTGCCTCCCTGCGCGTGGCTTTCAGCCGTACGGTTAACTCGGTGTAGCTGCTCATTACCTTGAACAGGAATGGAGAAGCTGCTGTTTACTTCTGTAAATTGCCTTCTTCATATGTGACGGGAACAAGAAGCTTGTGCTAGAAAAGAAATTCCAAAATTTGCTAAGGAAGCCGCACCTCCCACCTATTTAACTGCAATGCTAACCCAACTCAGCCTGTGTGTGTCACAATGGGAAACATCTGTGTCATCGAAGGATCTCCGCATCACGCTGCTGACGATGGCTTAGGAAAACCTTACCTTGCTGAGAACAATACAGGTTAGCTCTACAAGAAACTGAAATTCAAGTGGCCACGTACTGCTAGCGAGGAATGCTGCGTGTCAGTCGAACAACCTAACAACGGGATTCTGCACCCGGCTCCAGACCCTCCGCCCGGAAAAGCTGGGACAGGACTTTTGTTCAGCAAAAAGGGAACTTCACAGACTGGGGCTCCACTTTCGGGACGCGGGGACCCGAGTTCTGCCCACTGCCTTGAGAGGGGTTTAATGCACAGCCAAGAAGGTACTTGCCTCTTTTCTGCTCTCTTTGTAACATGGAGATAATTACACTTACCCGCATTTGTAAAGTGCTTTGCGGTGCACTGCTGAAGAACACGTTGTAGTGTCGGTATTACTTGTATGGAAGTGGTTTTGGCATCAGAAATACAGATCAAGCCTTGCTGAAAATGATTTGGGGGGCTGTAGGTACAAATAACCTTCCAGGCAATGTGACTCCGGGGTACCTGAATACAAGTGTCACCTGTAAGATAATTTACAGCCCAATTCCATTTCAGGCATCAAATAATGGAAACTTCCCCGATCAAGAATGGTTCTCAATCCTATGCTCAATCTAGGAACACGTTTACAATTAAGAGTTTCCTTGAATAAGCACCATCTTAAATGCTTTACTACACTGTGGGCCTTACACACCAAGATAAGCACAACTAGCACAGAATAGATACACAGTGTTGTGCTTTAGCTCACAGCTGGAGCAGCAATCAACATAAATTTTCAGTTCCTTGTTATCTGCATATTCAATTTGCTCCTACAGTTGTGACAATTGCCCATACGGATGAGGGATACAGGTGCACACCTAACATTTAAAAAAAAAAGAAAGTCATAAAATAAAAAAAAAAAAAGTCATAGTGATAAAATTTAGTATTATTTTGAGATCAGCTTCCATATGATGACATTCCATTTCTCTTTGCAAAGAAGGATATTATTATATTGTTTAATTTGAAATGGTCCCTTTGCTCATCCATCTCCTGGTCTTTGAATTGTTTTTACAGTGGCAAATGTTTTGTCTTTTGATTCAGCATTTTGACATTGAAATAAGTCTCTTGCTTCCTTGACTGTAGGGAAATTGTCCCTTACTAGAAAAACAGGCTACTAAAGAAGAGAGCTGAGTAAGCTCCCTAACATTTTGCAGGGTTGAAGGACATTAAATTCCTTCTTTTCAAGCTCCGTTCCCACCTTCACATGTTAACTGGAATCGCTGAAGTGATTCATACCTTCTTAAAACACAGATGAACATTTAACAGCACCATTGATGATGACTTAGAGCAGAGAAAGTACAAATATCATCTTTCCCACACTAGTATTTCTCAGCGCTCATCAGCTTTTGATCCAGAACTGACTTGTCAGTCAAGTTTTCTGCAGTCAAGGACTGGGGATTAAGCAATTCCCGTTTAATGAGGGCATACTATTCTGAAATGATATCTTTGAAAACAAAAGCCAAATTGGGTAATCACTCCATATTTGACATAATTAAAAAATTCTCTCTGAGTATAGTTCATGGTAAAACTAAGTCTACAAAGAACATATGCTGTCTGTACTATACACCACAGCAGACATTTCAGAAAAATTAGACAGTAGCAATAAGCCATCATTGAATTGCCCAGCAAAATATTAACTGTAGCTAAACCCAGGGGTTACATGAAGTGAAGTGGTATAAAGTTAAAGAACAGAACAGAACTGGCAGTAATACGAAGGGTCCTCTCCCCTACGTTCACAGTGAAGGAGTAAGGAAAACCACAGGCATCAGCTGATGCCCATCATCTGTCCCTTCCCTTGTAGAAACATCTAATAACAGTGCAGTGTATCCCCAAGGGCTTTACAGGAATTTGTGAGAATCGGGGGAGGCAGAGTTCTGCAGCAGCTGAACAGGAGTTGACATACTCCCAGCACCACTGCTGTTAGCCAGTCAGCTCCACGGTTGCGTACGGATGCCCGATGCCTCCTGCCGTAGCTGTAGTAGCTGCCGGCAGAGGTGCAGGCAGTAAAGATCGCAACAGCTCCAGCCTCTGTGAGGATTTCAGCTAAGCTTTGGTCTGCTCTGTTGCTCAGAGGACTCCGTGGCTCTGGTAATGCTGGATGTAGCGTTGTCCACAAAAGTCATCTTGTGGTTTCGAGATCTTCTGGCATTTTCCTGCCACTGTCCGTGGGAATGTATAATCTTTTCATTCAGTATAAAGAGCTTTGGTACAGGGAGTCATTTCTAGTAATCTGTGATAAATTACTTTTTATTCCCTTATTTTTTCTTGACAACTCCCACAATCAGAAAGTTCTTCTTCAGGATTGCCAGATTCTGGTTGGAAAACTGCAGATTGCGAGCCATCCTCGTTCATTTTACCTGTCTTCGAAATAGCCGTCATCAATCAAACTTTAGAAGAGGGAAATGTGTGTTTCACCCTTCCACTCCCTCCTGACAAACATCAATTTCATAAGCTCCACTCCCATGTCTCACAACAGCAGTTAATCCCTATCAAAATTCGCAATTCCAGGAGAGANCTTGGTGGTAAACAACCTGGAGTTTTAAAAAAAAAAAAAAAAAAAAAGGTTATTTGAGTCAAAGGGCAATGCAATGGTGGCATGTGAGCAAACGGGTATAGACTACCCGTGCATAAATTCAGACTGAAAACTGGAAGTTCCCAACAGCGAGGGCACGGTGGCCCTGGGACAGTCTTCCAGTTAGAGCGGAGGACAAACGAGCTCAGCTCATTTCAAAATGATGTTCGGCTTACCTACCATGTTAGGGGGGCCTCGCTAACATGTAGGATGTGGTATCGCCAATCACAAGGGAGAAAACTGGGTGTCTCACGAGTCCCCACTTCGGTTCCGTGTTCCTAAATAACACTGGAGAATCTCTGTGTTCTGGATTTTTTCTGTGTATGCATGAACGTGCAGGTACTTGAACAACTTACAAAAAGTAGAGCTTCTCTCTCCCTGCTCCCTCCAAAGAAGAGAAGGGCTGGAAACTGTTTTCTAGAAACTCTCCTTTATTAAGTATTACTGTTAACAATCATGTCCCTAGCGCTTGCTGTCTCCTTCTTCTGAGCGTGCCTCCGTGTGTGTGCGTTTGCACGTCGAATATTTTTCTCACGCATTTAAATCAGGAGGCCTGGAGTAGCCTTCATGAGGTAGGTGGCGTGAGGGTGGTGCAAAGCAGTAGAAATAAACCAGAACGCACAAAGCAGCCAGAACCAGACCTCAAGATACTCAGTGCTGCACTTCTGCTGCACGCTGCTACCGTCAAAGGAGGTTTTGGGCACCAGTTTAAGCCTTTAATGGCCAAGTGCTGACGTCACCCTCTGTCAGTCCGTGCTCTGGACGTGGTCCTGGCTCTCTCGCGCAGCAGGAATTCCAAAGACGCTCTCGCTGGTGATTGCAACTCCAGATACGGGCCAGCGAACTGCATGGTCAGACTGTAATTAATTTACAGGTTGTTCTGTTCAGAAAGTGGGTGGTTTCCATGTAAAGTTAAAACATCAGCTTTGTTGTTACAAAACCTTTTAAAAGGTAGTCACGTATTTCCATTGCCACTTCCGTGGGGAATACCTCTGTTTTCTGTGATATGTTTCACCTGCTTGTACGAGATATGAAGATAATAATGTGGCAGTGTGGAGAAGTGTTTTATGAGGTGAAGTAAACTTTAGTTTTATTATGGTTCTGGTTTTTTATGGTTCATATATTATATGTATGCACTAAAAAACCCCACCAACTAAAAATACTGTTTCACTAAAAGTTTATCTCGGGGTTCTCAGTTATGATTTATCTCCCTTAACATTGACGTAACTGGTTAATTGCCCAGAACTCCCACTTTACTGCAGTCTATAGCATTTTTGATGAATATCTGGCACAATGTTTCACTGTGATTTTACAAATTGTATTAAAAAGGAAAGATCTCAGGCAGTTACAGCCCTATCCAACCGGTATTAGTCAGCTAAAACATCCCCAGAAGCACAAGACATTTCTCTGAATAAATACCGTAGTTTGGTGTCCTTACAGTATAGAAACTCATGCTTTCACATGGCTAATTGTATTTATCTGATTGTAATTTTCCTTTTCAGCAATTCCATTTAAAAACACATTTGGGGCAGGGGGGAATTGCTGCTATTTAACAGCTGCTTCTAAGCAGTTTTCAAGAAGTATTGTCAGTAATCTTAGTACCTGAAATACAGTGACAGACTAATAGCACTCAAACATTCTCTGTGAGTCTACTCACAAAGCAGCTCTTTCTGTGTGTGTGTGTATATATAGAACTCCCACCACCCATTTCCATGCTTCTCTCCATCTTGGCTCTGACAAGATCATCTCATCGGACAAGATCGCTCGGGCTCAGCGCCGAGGCAGCCAACAGGGAGAACAGGTCAGATTGGAAAGAGGGGAACGGGTACGGTCAATGAACCTGTACCATCGTTTCGCGTACGCTGCCAGGTGGCCATTAGCCAGCAGCTACTGCTCAGCGGTGACGTTCCTAGCGAGGTGCAGCACAAGGGTGACCGCGCACAGGTCTCGCCATCAGCGCTCCAGGCCGTACGGTTTCCCTTTGATCAGCCGTTTCTGTAAAACCTTCCGATGAGACTTCAGGAGTATAATCACGGGGCGTAGGACAGAGTCCCGGGATAATCTTAAAAGGGATTCAGCCCCGTGTCGTGAAGGGGCGGCGGCACACGCACACGCCAGGGGAAGCGGTGTGACTTCCAGCACATTCCGGGCTCCCGCCCTCACGCTTGGCCGCCCGGCGGGCTCTCCCACCGCAGCCTGCGCGGCCCTCGCAGGCGGCGGGGCGGGAGGAGAAGGGAAGCTGGCCGCCGGATCGCGGGCAGGGCTGTAAGGCACCGCGGGGCGCAGGCCGCGGCGACCTGCCGGCGGGGGCTTCCGCACCAGCGCGGGCGGCGGCC
>VZTL01034545.1:0-23397 GCA_013400535.1 Scopus umbretta | reverse complement strand
CAAAAAAACCAAAGGAAGTTTAAAAAAGCAAATTAAATTAGATCTCTGCTACAGCCTCCACTGCATATGTCCGCTCAGGCGGTCTGCCAAGAGTATTTTAATATAATAGTCATTCATCCATAGACCCATAACAGGTATATGCAATTACATAATACTTCTAATGACTCTGTTGCTTATCTAATCCCTGTAGCTTGCGGTGGTGAAAAGAAGGTGTTCCCTATAGACACCTTATGTTGACCAAGGAGAAGACTGGTCCAGAGCTGCTTTAAAACTCCAGATAAACAAAGGGGAGGAAGACTTCTGACAGTATCAAAATAAAATGGGGGATCATATTAATGAGGATCAAAAGAAAAGACCAAATAGGTCAGGTCTTGCTTGCACTTCTAATATTTGAAAATTTTGCACTTCCATTACAAAGTTAGGCTTTTAGTTAAACAAATGTTGTCTCATTTGCCATGATAAAGCAACTGCAGCTGACAGGCTTACAAGAAAAGTGGCTGGTTGGGAGCCAGTAAATATCATGTGCAGGTGAGTGGGAAAGTGGCCTATGCAGTAAAAGTTTGAGAGGTCTACTTCCAAAACACACTGGGGTTGGGAGAGTAAAATATGCACGTGAAGTGATTACTCACTCATTAGCATTACTTTCCCAAGTATAAGCTATATCATCTCCTTTGACGTCCATCCTGATTGTTCAAATATATTTGGGGTAAGGGCTGGTTACAACCTTTTGGAAGGCAAGGGGGCGGGGATAATATACTTACTCCTTGTGAGGGGAAGTATTACTCGCATGGATACATACAGCTTCATTTCATCTCTATAAGGTTCTAAGTGGGAGCTCAAGATAATGTTTGTGCAACATTAGATAAACTCTAGCCTTTTAAATTCCTTCTTTCAAGGGTTAAATTTATATATTCCAGCCCTTATCCTCAGATCACAGTGTATCCACAGCTCAAGTAACCCTTCTAGTAGCAGAAGCTGAATGTCCTATTTCAATTAACACAGTTTTAGGAGTTTTATGGTCTTTTTTTTATTTTTCTATATCTAAATAAGATTTGAATGTAGAGCCATTAATGTGACATTATCACATTTTTATACCTTTTTGCTGAGTCAAAGGGTCAAAGCAAAAATCAGTATCTGATTTGTTTGTTTACTTGTCTCTTCAGCACAGTTCATTCATCTTCTATAAAACAAAGTGACTATTTAATGAAGAAATAGTATGCTGATAAAAAAAGAGATCTTGGTAAGGTAAGATCTATGTATATCTGAGAGATAAATACACAAAGAAGATTTGAACGCAAGGCTGTCTACCTGAGTCTTGACTGCCCATCAGCTGTCAGGGATGAAGAATACCAACTTCCACCACCAAGGAGGAGGTAGCACCTCACATCCTCTCCCCAATTCCCAAATGACCAGGTATCTCCTTATGTCTGAATGGCTACATAATGCTGTTTGGCTGGGTGAACTGGGAAGCAAGGGTAAAATTTACTTTGGTTTTAAATAGACTGCCACTGCTTCCCCTCAGGGAGATGTAAAAAAATAATGAGAGATGCTTTGTTCAATCCAACAGGGGTTTGTCTATTATGAAGAAAATGCCAATTGCTGGTACATGCCTTTGCCGCTGTCTGTCAAGGTGTTTGTTTTTTAAGATTTCCAGAATTACAGGTTTTAGCTCAACCCAAGAAGCACATTGTTTCCTAAAACCAAGAGATGTTTCAGAAAGTAACACTTTTGACTGAATCTCTCTCTTGCATCAAGTAACACACTGGAGTGACTCTTCTAGCATAAGTGAGTTACTCTAAGCTTTGTCCAGGACCAAGCAACCATTTGTGCTTACACTTGTTTATAATAGAATCATAGAATCATAGAATTGTTAAGGTTGGAAAAGACTTCTGAGGTCATCTACTCCAACCATCAACCCAACACCACCATGACTACTAAACCATGTCCTGAAGTGCCACGTCTACACNAGCCACTCTTCCCCAAGCCTGTAGCATTGCCTGGGGTTGTTGTGACCAAAGTGCAGGACCTGGCACTTGGCCATGTTGAACCTCATACAGTTGGCCTCAGCCCATCAATCCAGCCTGTCCAGATCCCTCTGCAGAGCCTTCCTGCCTTCCAGCATATTGACACTCCCACCCAGCTTGGTGTTATCTGCATACTTACTGAGGGTGCACTAAATCCCCTCATCCAGATCATTGATAAAGACATTAAACAAGACTGGCCCCAGAACTGAGCCCTGGGGAACACCGCTTGTGACCGGCCACCAACTGGATTGAACTCCATTCACCACCACTCTCTGGGCACAGTCATCCAGCCAGTTTCTAACCCAGTGAACAGTGCACCCATCCACACCATGAGCCGCCAGCTTCTCCAGGAAAATGCTGTGGGAATACTAAATAGGCCTCTTCTTTAAGCTGTTTCTAGGACGGCACTATATTTTCAGGAAGAAAAGAGTGCCAGGTTCTTGTTCTACCTCCTGAAAACTAATCAAAGTCTCTTTCTCAGTGACCACAGCCCCTGGCACTCACAATATGCTTCCACAGTTGGGCAGTCAGCAAGATGAAACCACTGGCTGGTGAGCGAACCGTGGCTGTTTCAGGATTTACCTGTCCTTCTCCATCTGTCTCTAGTCACCAGCTGTGCTTGAGCCCCTCGGGCAGGGACAGAAGAATTGGATGCACATAAAGTATCTCTTCAGTGTGACCAATGAAAATAATTTTGTTGGGGTTCTCTAGGAGACAGAGAAGGAAGATATATGTGCCATTCAGCTATCCCCCATCAAGGTCCCCCTGCATGTGAAGAGTGGAAATGCTTGTTGGATCCAGAAAAAGGAAAGTGTAGAGAGTCTGTACCTTACCCTGGGTCCCTCCTTGGCTCCCACAAAACTGTGTCAGGAGCCAAAGGGATCTAACAGCTATGGTTTCCTATTGCAAGTTCCTGTCAAGCTCTGTACAACCGTATTTCAGTCTTTGGCACAGACAGACTGCCAAACACCAGGCCTACCATTTATTACATCAGCTACCAAATGGGTTTGAATGCACATTTCCTTCAGCATGTCTTCCTCTCAGCTTCAAACATGGAGCTGCTGCAAAGTTCAGTACATTTAAGATGAATATATATAGTGAGGAAGGGTAGAATTTGTCATAGATGGTCACATTCATTTTGCAAAAATAAGTTTATCGTACTTGGCATAGCAATAAGGAAGCTTGGCTAGCTGGTCAGCCAGCCCTAAGAAAAAGTGAGCAGCATCCGTTTAAGTCACTGAAGTAACACAATCCATGCATGGCATTAGGTTATGTTGCATCATTTAACACAACATAAACCTCATTCACCTTTTCCTCCCTTCTATTGCTACTTTCTTCCAGTTTGTTCTCACTCTAACTGGCTGCAAAAAGGCTTAAGTGTCTTTGCTGCTTTAAAATTCCTGCTTTTTTCCCCCTCTAACTTCCTCAGCTCATGTCTTTTTTTTCCTATGCTGCCTTTCTGGGAACCACTGAACCCACCTCCAAGAAGCATTCTTTCTCCCTTGTGTCTCATTGTAAGACATTTTGTGTTTTGTTTTGTTTTTGACTGAAGTGCTATATAAAACTAAATTGTATTGTTATTCCTGAGACATTCTCATACAGAAGGAAGCACAAATCATATTTAATCAAATTTAATGAAAGATTGCCATCAGGTGTCTAAATGTCTAGCTTGCCTGTTTTGTTGAGTTATGGCAAACAATGGTACCAAGAAACTTAACGTATGTAATAATGCAAGTTTTTTTTTTATTATGTGGACCTACTTTGTGCCAGGTCTATTGAACTAATTTACAGTAATGGGACTGAAAACACACTAATTCAAATACAAAATAGAAAGAAATATTTCTTTATTTTTCTTGTTTCAGAATGAGTGTTTCATTTAGAAATATTAATAAGCTGATAACTGAGTCTCTTCATTATATTATAAAGCTTAGTTGCATAGGGAGCTATTCTTTATTCAGTGGGTTACACTCTAGTGTATCATGGGGAGAGGAGATGTATTAGCCTGTATTCAGAGTTTGTATGAAAAAATGAAACTGCAGGGTAATAGAATTGCATCTTTTATACTAGTGCTGCTATTCAAAAGCAGAAGGACAAGTTTTAAATGGGAAATTCTAACAAGTATCTGCTAGAAAAGTCACATCTACATTTGCCCATGTGCCTGTCTGCCTGACTATAGAGTTGGGGGTATGTCAGCTAAGCAGTTCTTAATACCATTGATTCAAAACAGAAGGGCTATTAGAAATTGTGCTTGTCTGTGTCATTATATGGCTTCTGTCACTGATTTCTGACACCCCTAAATTTTTTTATTTCCTTTACAGCAAGAAACTGTGCTGCTAAACTGTTTTCAGTAGTACAGTATGTATGATGAACAAAGACGGAGGTAAAATGATGAAAGGGATGAATCAAAAGAGACCAACCACAAGATTACTGGAGTTAAGCCTGTCCACGTATTCCTCAGGTCTGCACTGAGGAATGCTGCATCCAGAAGTCTACACAGCAGAGTCAGAGCTACACAGGTATTGCAGAAGTGTATGGCAGGAACAGCAGCTGCATGTGAGAAACAGACGCTCACTGCTCTTCCAGAGTTAATTAGCTCTTCTCTTCAAATGAGCTAATTAGCCTGAGCACAGCCCTGCACTGACACAACCATACCAGTCCTGGAGCTGACTCATTAGCTGGCTTGATATCCTCTTCATTCACTAATGTGGATACTCGCACAGCTCTGAAGAAAAGTGTGTCCTGGTATTTAGGTACTAGCTTCTGCACTAATTAGTATCTGAACATTTTATAAAACGTGGAACAATTTCAAGAGGGAAAAAAGAAATCAATGTCCCAAAGCTTAGCGGCTCAAGCACTCATCTAGAAAGAGGGAGGAAAGCAGGTGAAATTTTTGTTTTCAGAAACAGGTGTAGGTAACACTCCCTTCTGATTCTAAGTTAACTTTTTCACAGTTATCAAGAAAGCTCTCAAAAGATATCTTTTTATAGAACCTAAAATAAAGAGACTTGGGGGGGGGGGGGTGTGTGTTCTTTAGAATCCTTGGTTCTTCCACTAAACCAAAATTCAATTACCAGCAGAGCCCTAATAGCAAATACAGATTATTGACTGCACTTGAGGCCAACCACAAAGAACTATTGCCTGAGGGTTAAAGCCATTCCTAGGATTAGGTAATATTGCCTGAAGCCAATCAAAAGGAGCACTTTAATACCTTTGGGCAATAGTTTACTGCAATTTCCCTCAGACCCAGTCAGTGATTAATTAACCTTTTAGAATCTTCTGGGTTAATGGAAAGTTTGCACTGGAAAGCTCCACAGATTGAAACATGAACTGAGATCATCATCAGCAATAGCAGAATAGACATGATATTGGTAGATGAACCACTATTTTCAATGGCTGTTAGGCAGTTGCTTCAGCCTGAGGGCAGTAATATGCCCTATTTATAGTCAAATGAGCTTATATGAAGTTATCTCAATTACTAAGAAAGATTTTTGCATGTATAAAATAACCACTGTTTATCTTATAACTGATAATTATCTAAAACTGACTCAGCTCAAGTTCTATGTGTTTTCAATCAACATGGGTATAAAAGGGTTGGGAAATTGCTACATGAGAGATACATAGAATAACAACAAGGACCCCAAATGAAGAAATGATAATCCATATTTCTACTCACCTCACACCTTATGGATATTTGGATGTGGATATCAGCTGTGTCCAAGATAAAAAAAGATTTTTTTGAGTTGTATTTGATCAATTGTATGCCTACCAAATCCTGGGTTTGTCTGGGTAAATAAGATTTCAGGGTAAGACCAAACTCTAAGCATGTATTGGGAAAGTAATTACACTACTTAATAAAAGCATCTTTAAAAACTTATCAGCTCAACAAGTGTCAAGAATAAGTAAAACAACACAATCCTACCAGATGTCTACTGACTGTCAGTAGCATGCTTATTGAAGATTTCAGCATTCCTCAGTTGTGAAACTGCTACAAGTTAAGAGACTGTATTAAATGCAGGTCACTTCCAAATCCCTAAAGCCAGCACTGCAGCAAGACATTTAAATGATGACACAATGAGTTACAGTCTGCCAGCTTGGCACAGATTCAAAGTGGCAGCAGCTGAGGTGTGCTTTAAAAATAGGGATTTTTTTAATTGGATTCAAAATCAATTAAAATCCCATTAGAAACATAATTGTAGTGATACAAATCATAAAATAATATCTTTTACAATAAACTATAAAACTGAGGAAGCTTACATAATTAATACTACCTATTGTACAGATAGACCCATACCTTTCAATCACATACAATCTATATGTCAAGAGAATGCCTTTGAAAAGTAGAGAGTGCAATTTCAATAGGAGGTCAACATGTATGGCATAAGATTCAGAGTGTGTTTATATAGCTTTGATTTCCCTCCCCTCCTCAAAGCCCCAGATCATACATTGGTTTTGGAGATTAAATGCCAGCAAATCTAGATTGTAAAACAATGAGACATGCAACATGATGGTGGCAGTCAATTCAGTAAAGCAGCTAGTGGCCATCCATCACATTTTTGATCCCTGGATGAGAAAATAATCAGCCAATTTTCTGCTGGTGTAAAGTCAGTGCGTGTCTCGGGCAATGAAATTGTGTCCCTTTACATTGAGAATGAATGTGCTTTAATCGTTTTTTGATGGGAAAATAAGGGTGCAGGTAAAAAAAAAAAAGCCAACATCACTTATTCCAAATAACAAGATTAAATTTTTAGTTTATTTCGTCATTAATTCCAGTTTTCCTGAGCTGTCAGCCTTGTTTGGCCTCTTCTAGTAAAACCACTCCCATAGTTTCAAGTGCTGGCACTTGGTTCTTACACAGCATGCTCTAGGCAAGGTTGGATTATTATCTGTTTATACTTGTGGGCTTGTAGTGTTTTATGCTGGCGTTTGTACTACGGTGAGTAAATTAATGACCTGACTGTTTTCCAAAGAGGTAAAATGAGAAAGATACCTTTAAAAACAACTCTTCAGATTTATAGCAAACTTAGCTTTTCAGTTTCCTCCTGACCAATCTTGATTTATACAGCATTTTTTAAAGAATATTGCATTAGTAAAAGCTGCCAGTCACAATAAATTATCAAATTTTCTTTTTTATTATTTTGCAACAATGCTTTAAATACATATTCCTGTAAAGATTAAGTGTATAATTTAATTGTCCTTGTGTCAGATGAAAAAAACGTGATTCCCCACAGCAGCCTATTGACTCCTTCAACCTTGCCTCTTGAAACCTTACTGAACGCAGAAGCTGATACTGCAGGTTTTATATTTATAATGATTAATTAATTCTGCACTAAGCAATGTTCCTGACTGCAAGAACAAAATCCACTTTAGAAAACATAAATGACAGCTTGCCTAAAATAATTAACACCAGTGCTGATAGAATTGGGATGTTCTCCCTCCGCTTTACACTAGCGTATTTGAGAGAATTTAATTACTAATATTTCTGACTAGCAGAAGAATTGCATTAAACGAGCACTTGATGTGGCAGGATTGAAAACTCATGTAAAACATGTTACAGAAATACAATAGTGTATGGGATAAACCCTGGTTAAAAATGAATTAACCCACAGTTAAGCATACAAAAGTATTTCCATTTTTTTTGAGGAAACCAGATCATGTTAAAAATAACCCACATAAAAGTATCGTCTTGTTCCTCTGCCAGTCAAATAGCCAGGAAGGATTTGGCTATGCAGCACAGCAACCCTGAACTCTTCCACCTCTGTGCAGAACAAGTCCAATAAGGTCTGTCCTGATACCAGGAAGGTCTCACTAGTGAGCAAAGCAAGGGTGTTTTGCAGCCTGGAAAGGACCATCCTTCTTCCCTAGCTGCAGCAGGAGCTCTCTGCTTGCTATTCATTAGGGATGGAATTTGGCCCTTAGCGTGCTGAATAATGTAAGCCTACATGTTAGTTTACATGAGGCCTTGAAACAGGACAAGTCTTCCCTGGAAGGGGACAGTGGGTATTTTCTGTGGGCAAGATGGCTTTATCTGCCGATTCTAGCACTGCATAACTGCTTACAGAATTTATTAACTTCAAATTGAAAGCTTAGGTGACTGGTTCCTGTGATATAAACAAATGTGGCAGGAGCACATAAGTGTCTGCTGTATTTTCCTTTGAATTGCTGGGAAGACTACATAAAATTATGGTAAAAATGCAGACTCTCAGCCAGAGAAAACAACACAGAATTATTGCCACACTGTCTCTCAAAAAGTGAAGATTTCTGTGAATAAAATCATACAATAGTATCATCATGGCTTTCTCCCTGTTAATCCTTGTCACCCTGCAACCTCCCTATTTTACACCTGTATGGTTTAAAAATCTGAGTGTTGGCAATGAAATTCCTGTAAGTCCATCTTTATCCTTTCATGCAAACCCATATGCATGTCAGCAGGACTGACATACATCTCTGCACTACCTGCAGTGGATACTAGTTGTTCCCTGGGTGGAGTTCAGGAACTTCATCATCACTCAGAGGTGCAAGTTTACAAATGTGTAAATAACTGCAACACGATCACTTCTTTTTTCTCAGATGTTTTTCTTTCACAGTACATGAAAGACCTGAGAGCTGAGCAAGTCAGGTATTGTAGCATGTCCTTCCTAGCACTGGAAGATTTTCAGCACAAATGTCATCCTTTCTTCTTTTATTGGTCAGGGCTATCACAGAAAACCTCAGCATTATCAAGGCCCCAATTCTGGAAGGGAGAAAGTCCATAAAGATAAAATGAAGAGCCATCTGGCCTCTTTTCCAACATGTTCCATCTCCTCTAGCGGCTTACAGGCATATGTTTTGCCTACACATAGCCTTGCTTAAAGGTGCAATTTTGAATTGCCTGTAAACTCGTCCCTCTCACTTGTGAGTGGAAAAAGGGAGAACCAGAAGGCTTGATTTACTGAAACAAATGGAGGCAGATGTAAATTGTCATCCTAAGGCAGTGCATTCTTTGCACCCTAGGTGGGATTTCTCCTAATAAGTAGCAGGGATCAGAAAGGGCATGAGAAAGAAATCTGCAACGTCTCTTTAGGTATTCCTGCTTAATACTAATTATTACTTAATAATGCATAGCATTTATGTTTCCTTGTAAATGTTAAAAGTGCTGTAAAAGCATTAACTGGTTAATTCTCAGGACACCCTTGAGAGGTGGGCATATGAGCATTATCTTCATTCCATACTTCTTTCCATAATAAGGGAACAATTAAAATGAAATTGATCAGCTAACTTTATAGGGACCCTAATTCCTACAAATAGGAAATAATAGGTCTAAATGAGTATACTTCTGGGTGTTTAAAAGCAGTATTCATCAGCTAGATTACAGCTGATTTTTCAATGTAATTAACTTTGTATCCAAAAAATCAACTTTATTCGTTCACTTCTAGTATATTAAGCACAATAGGAGGGATGCCCCATTTTCTCAGGCACTAATCAGGTTCCCTTCAGCCTTGTAATTGATTCAAGCAGGAACCATATTATTGTCTAGTAAAACAGAGCATCCCTCCTATTATCCCTTAAGTAGCAGTCAGTCTGGGAAGAAAACAGTTACAATGATATATGAAGTTAAGACAGATGCCAACTAAATAGATATCTGAGTAAGCTAGAAAGAAAGAATTAAATAGTTTGAAGAATCAATAAAGGTACTACTTCAGCTAACCATTGTGCAACTCATCAGCTAATCTCTCATTATTATTGTTCATATCCTGAGTGCCCCAATGCTGTTACACACTGCACAGACACACAGCAAGCCCAAGAGGCCTCACAATCTAATTTGTCAGCTTTCATTTATTTCCCACTGTTTTTGTATCCTCTCTCCTGTAGCATTCCAGTTCCCTCTATTTTTGATGTCTTCACATTATTGCACTAGTCCACCCCACTTCCAGAAGATCAGAGGACTGAGAGGGACTGATCCCACTGCCCCCTCTCTTACAGAGGGTCAGGCACAGAGCTCTGGGGCAAAACCAGCTCAGTCAGTGTCATTTTACACTTATTTGTTTTTTATTTACATTTTAAGTGCAGGGTGATGATGAAAAAATACTGTAGTTCTGTTGGAAAATAAACGTAAGGAAAGCAGTACATTTCTCCCAGGTGAAGGGATCTCTGAAGGAAGGTGGATGTTACAGCTAGCTAACAGAACTTGGACACAGCAAGAGGAATGGGGGAAATCTGTCTCTCCTGGCAGAGAAGCAGGAATCCAAGAAGTGGTTTGCTTTCGGTGTCTCAAATGGAGTCTGTGAGAACTGGATCCACAGCAGTGAATGACTCCTACAAGGACTGCCGGGACTACTCCAGGCTGGCATTGACAGCAGAAAGCAGGAATCTGACAAGTACCACTGTAGCTACAATGTGAGGATACCTGTTCCTTAATACTGGAATGAGCTTCTCTGACATAAGAAGAGGCAGTGCATGTTTACATTTTTTTGATTCCTACCTGATCAACTTTGGACAACAGACTCACAGAAGAAGTAGGTGACCCGGATGAGCAGTTCTGAGTCAGTAAAGAAATCTGTGCTGCATACTCTGGGGCTGAGCTTGGGCTTGAATTTGTCACATCTTCACACAGTGGAAGTCACAAGCCTAAGTTATGTCTTGCCATATGTATTGTCTAGTTAGGCCCCTATGCATCATCAGTTAAAGAAATTCCAGCTTTCTGGAGAAAGTAGAGGTTCAGGTCTTTATCAGTGAACATCTCTGTATAGGATATGGCTACAAGATAGAATCATAGAATCTTTAAGGTTGGAAAAGACCTCTGAGATCATCTAGTCCAACTGTCAACCCAACACCACCATGACTAGTAAACCATGTCCCGAAGTGTCACATCTACACATTTTTTGAACCCCCCCAGGGACTCCACTACCTCTCTGGGCAGCCTGTTCCAATGCCCCACCCCAGCTGAGACAGTGCTGGATGCATGAGTATTTCTCTTATGCCGTGCTCTAAAGAGAGCGTATGAATCCACCCAAGCTTTCAGCCAACTCGCGCAACTTTGAACGTGAGCAGAGGGCATCCCACTGAGACCACTCACTACTTGCATGCTGCTTCTCCCCTGGCCTGCTCCACTGGGTAGGAGCTAGGGAAAGTAACCCCATCACATGAGCCAGATTTAGCTGTGAAGCTGTGATGCTCTTCCTCACTCCTTGTGCAAAGGCAGGCAAATTAGGATAAGCCATTTTCAGTGTCAGTTGTGTATGGAAAAGCAGGGGAAAGCCACACAGGGCAGGCACTGCTCTCAGCTGGAAAGCACCAGCTTCCCTCTCTGAGCTGAGGGGTGTGAATGCCTCTTTCCTCATTTGGATACAGTAGGAGGCTCACAGGGCCAAAGCCCATGGCTCAGAACCAGTCACACACAAGGTGTAGATACACTTACTGCAACTTCTAGTGGAGAAGAGGCAGAAAACTACTCCCTTTTCTGTAGATTTGGCAACATTGCAGTTATGCTTATTCTGATCTGTCCCTGAATGGCTTTTATGCCATTCTTTCTTCTTTGCCTCTCAGAATCCCCTCACTTGAAAGAAAAATCTATCATCTGTTCATTCTTCAAACAGACTTAAGAGCCATTATGGGCGGGAACCAGATGCTAAGGGTGCCAGGGCAGTTATTGTATTTTGCCAGGTCTTAAATAAAAGTATGACATGTAAAGGGGGAAGGAGGGAGGTTTCCTGTTATTTTCATGCAACTAGATGTGTTGCACTTGACCTTTGTAGCTGTCATCAGTATTTGGCAGAGTTGCACATTTAGAAGGACATTTGAAGTATTTACAGACTTCCCTTTCACTCCCTCCAGGCCATCAGTTTAGCACCAAATAATCAAAGGGAGGAGTTAAAAGACAATTCAATAATACCAGTTCAGTTCAGCACTAATCTGCAGTTTGCATAATTCAGTCACATCCAACTACCTTAATTTGCTTAACTCAATCCCTGTTGTCTTATTTTCTCCTTTCAGACATGGTGTGATGGCTGCAGTTGCGCAGCCTTCCCACTTCCCTCACTTATCTGTGAAAGCAGGATCATCAGGTTCATTCCATTTGTCAAAAAGCTCTATTTAGCATAATTTGGCCGAAAAAGTTCAGATCAGACAGATGCAGACAGCAGGAGGATTGCAAGCCTTAAGCCAAAAGACTATTCTTGAAGGAACGTAAGACATTATTATGGTTACTACAGCTAAAATTTCCTTGTTTCTTGACATTATTAAGCATAACAAATGTTGCCCAGAAGGTTCATTGAGTGGGGCGGAACACTGAGAACAATATCTCAGGCTTGCACCGCAGTTTAAAAATAAAGAATGATATTTTATCTTACCTTCCATCTCTCTGTAAAATAGAAAGCCTATTTCTTTCCCATTTCATTTCAGAAGAAGGAAGTCCTTTCCACCCTTAGTCTGAGATGCTTCTTAAAACTTTGTTTATGATTCTAAGCAACACTCTTTCATGCTAGTTTTAAGTCATTATCTTACTGATTGTACCAAATCCTTTCATGGATTCTGCTCTTGGAAGGTTTGGGGTAGTGGTGTTACTCCTAATAAAGATGGTTGTAAATAAAATTTTTTTAAAAAGTAAATAAGCCCACAATGTTTTAATTTTATTATTAAAATTTGTATATTCTACATTTCTTTCTTCAGTACTGCATTGCCTACCTTTTTCCAAATTAGTGAATAATGTTAATTCAAGGATAGAGAAGTTATTATTTGCATATATGAGTGAAGAGACACATGGTTAACAAAGTGAAAATCAAACCCTTTTCATCAGACTGCAAAGTTCTCCTAGACTGGTCTGTGAAATGTCTAGCTCCGTATAAAATGTTACAAGGAGCATACGAACTGCGCTGTTTCTTCATGTTATCTGCACAAAAGGTTCAGCCAAGAAATCAGACCAGGAATGCAGTCAATGTCAACGAGACATCTGCTTTCCAAAACACTGATAGTTTTCTCTGTCAGGGAGATTTAGGCAGGCTTTTAGTTAAATGTAACTACCTGCATCTCCTTTCGGTGTAGAAAACCAGAAAGCCTTCCTGTATGTAGTTTCCCCCATTATTTCCTGGATCTCACTTTAATTTTCAGTATCTAAATGATTTAGGAGCTTTTTCTCATTGTTCAAAACTGAAGTTGCCTATTACCATGCTTGTAACTTACTATAGTGTCATTTAAAAGACATGAGCTAATCTTTTCAACTATTCAGATGATCTGTCTGAAGGAGGTAGGGATGCCAAATCAGATGAGATCATCTACTGAATACCATCAATGGATTGACTGTGATTTCTTTTTTTCCCTATCACACTTAGGATCTTCTTCTGGGGCAAAGTTATCTGGAATTTTTTAATTTTTAGATGTATTTTTCAGCTTCATTGTACACCAGAGTGGATAGTACTTTGTCACTAAGGCCACAATAAATCAAAACACCTTTTCCCCACATAGTTCATGTTTTATTATTTTTAATTGTGATTTCTTCAATGCCTACCCTCCTACCCATGGATGGAGCAATCGACCTGCTTTACAAATAAGGAGCTTGCCCCAGTCATTGGACATTGGTGGGCATCCAAGTAGCTCAAAGTGAAGCTACAAGGATCTTTCCTGGAATCAAAGGAAGAGACCTGGAAACTAAGTTGATCCTAGTGCAAGTAAAAAGCTAAGAAAAAAAGTAGTTGTGAGACAGAAGAGACAAGACTGAGATTATTGGGTACAAAGCAATGTGAAGCCACAGGCTTCTGATCAAGGAAACTGATGGTGGTTTCTTTCCCTCCCGTTCTCGAAAACAGATGGGATGTGCATTTCTCTGAGGGTGAGTGGGGCTAAATAAACCAGATTATACAAAGAATAGATTTGAGTTTTAGCACTGATTTCTTTGCAGAACAAAAATAAACCAGAAAATCTCAAATCCACAAGACTCTGGTAGAAGGAAGAAAAATATTAGAAACATTATTTTTACTGTAAGCTATAACACTGTCTGCCATCTTTTCACTGATGTAGCCAGGAACCTCGCAAGCCTCAGACTCCATTTTACTAAAAGCCTCAATAGAGATGTAGTATAGTAAAAATAAATGGAATGCAGAATAAAATTCAGTAAAGTGAGGCCGTTGTTTGCTTGCCATCAGTACAGAATGATCTTAATAGAAAAGCCTGAAGTTTTGAGAGAGTTGAGAGAATACATAGATTTGTATCACAGGATACCTCTCCTCTCCTTTCCTCTGAGTCTCAGAATTAATGGCGAAGGTGGTTAAATGCAGAGGAGCTCATTAATCTGTCTGTGTCTGGAGCGTTTTACATAGATACCAAGCAAATCAATGCCTGCAAGGTAGTTAGCATTGTGCTTATGTAAGCAGCATTATACAGGCATAAAATCTACTGTTCTTCTTTAGCCGCACAACGTTTGAACTAATATTTATTTAATTTTGTCTAATAGCATCAGTAGGCAGCCTGAAACTGTTAGCCTTTTTCCGAAGGAGCTGAGTGAATTGAAATCATAAAACAGTGCTGTTGAAGATTTTTTTTTTCTCTGAGAATTTCTCACTCTGAATGGAGCTTAAATTCTGAAAAACACGTCTGCCGAAAATAAATGCTTCACTTTTCCTCTCTTTTTCTGTGGCTACTGGAAACCCATGTGCAGGAGGCAAACTCTTACTGTCACCCCTAATGTGATTAAATGTTTTCTGGCCTTCCAGTTTGCAAGGCAGGAAACTGTATGAATGCACTGGTATTTTTCTTGGCATCAAATAAATGCTGTACATCTTTAATTAGCAATGTATATCAGTGTTGAGGCTAATACAGACATAAATAAAAGCTATGAATGCTGTAACATACCCAGTATAAAGCAGAGCATAGATGTAAAGATTAATAAACAAAGGAAATCAAAACGTTTCTGTTGAGTGCCACGAATGGATACACTGAAAGTAGCTAGTCTTTCTCTGAGGCATTAAGCTCAAAGCTTTACAAACATGTCAAAAAATGAAAGATTTTTGTACAGAACTAAATATTGTTCAGTGATAAAAATAGCTTTCTTCATTCTTGGTTAAACAGAAGAGAAGTACCCTAAGGGTAGCAGAGGGCCTTATCAGCAGAGAACAATAAAAAACTGATGGAGGGAAGTAATCTTTCTCATCTCAGAGGGACTACTATAGTTGTTACATTACACTTGTTGCAGTTTATCTATATGCAAGACTCTACAGTATCTTTCAGCTTAATTTAGCATCTTAGGAAGGCATTATATCTTTTGGGGAAGTGACTCAATTTGGAGATTCCTAGTGGGTGTAAATGAAGGCAGTAGTTTTCATTTCAGAACAGCCTGCACGCAGTAAATGTTTGAATGATGGGATGCAGTTGTAAGGCTTTTACAAATATTTGACAGCAGCAGTTGTATAAATCTCCAAGATTATTTTGATAAAAAAAAATATTAAACCCATAAAAGGGTTGAATTTCATATTTGGGGAAGTGAAGGACTGAAAATGTATTTCTGTTTACTGGAAGCTGTGTACATGGTTCCTACCGCCACAGAGCCAAGTGCAGGGAGCCCGCTCTGCACCTCCGATGGGGTTCAGTCTCGTTGCCTCCAATGGGGTTCAGTCTCGTTGCCTCCGATGAAGTCCCTGGCGCAGGCTGCACTGACTGTATCGACTCAGGGTGAGGCAGCAGCTCCTGAGAGGCTGAGCGAGCAATGCGGTCCTGCTCCAAACAGAATCGGGCCCTTATGTCAGGGCCCGTGGCAAATTTCTGAACATAACTGTATGAGTACATCTTACACACGGCTGCCGTCGCTTCCACTCCCTGATCCAGAATAAGGCCTCTTAAGGCATCCTGTACTGCGCGGGGTTGCTTATCAAATGCCATAGTTCAGCTGAAACACAGAAGTCCAGCTGTTTCACCTCTCTCTCAGAAACTTTTGAGATTAACTTTACCATGTTTGCTCTTAGCCCAAAACTTCATATCCCTAAAAGTGATGGTGAGAATAACATATTTATTGTGCTGTAGGCAGACTTTAGGACACCTTTACCATATATATTCCAAAATGAAAGGTCTGTGACATTTATAAAGGCAATCCCTCCCAGCAGACAAACCTTACTGGGGAACAGATCTAGACTAAATGTGCTATAATGATGATTAAGACAAATAATCAGAATGATTATGAGATGGAGAGTTATTCTGAGTATGTGGGAGATTAATTTTCTGTCAAGTTAAGGTATTTAGAGAAAGATGCAACAATCTAAGGAGACAATGCAAATGCTTTAATTGCATAGTGTGCAGGCTTTTGCCTAAGATTTAGCCCCACAGTCAGATATCAGCTGATTGGTGAAATTTAAATATAGAAACTACATGCTACTATAGCTTGTGAAAAAGAATTCCCTAACTAAAGGAAGGAGAGGCATTCAGGAAGTCACTTTAAGAGTGAAAGCTATCAGTTATAAACAGGCAGGCAAACTATGGCACTTCCCTGGTAATAATAAAAGCACTTACCTCTGTTTCAACTACATGGACTTCTCTTTGCTCTGGACCCAAGCATACTTCTCAGGAGAAGATAAATTCAAATGTAATGTATCACTAGTTTTCAGTTCCATTGTGATGAGCCCACAGGGTGGATTACCGAGTCCATCCTGTGTTTTACAGAGGAGCTAAATTACACTGTGCCCTCTATGTGGTCCAGGTGATATTGATTAGACCACTGCAGAGTTCGACGAAGAACAGAAAAGAAAATGTACTGATTTCCTCATCTACGTATTTTCTTTTCATCTTCCCATTTTCTGGCAATAATTAGTTTGCAGAAGTCAGCAGGACTTATTTATTTTCTCACTTGAAATACCACACTTGCATTTTTATAAAAGATTTTGGGAGATCTGGGAGTGGATTCTTCACAGAGAAACTTATTCTTTTGTTAGCTTTCAAGCGAACATCGTCTTAATGCCTGTTTGCTTGCAACTTGTATGCACAGTTATGCAAAAAAGAAGACAACAGAGACACTCCAGTATTACAGGGCAAGCTGGAGTGAGAAATACTTAATGCCATTCCAGAGATTCACTGGCAAAAAGCTGCAAATGAAAATTATTACAATGAGTATAAAATTATTATAAAACTGTCACATTTCTAATATTTCATATCACTTCTGACCATAAGCTCCACAGCTATAAAAGCAATATCTTTTACTCTTCAATGTGCACAGATGATGGTTTGCATTCTTCAGGGCTTATCATGTTAAAATGCCTTTAATTATGTCCCAGATAGCTATTCAGAATGTACTCTTAAACCTCTTCAAGGTCAAAACCTTCCTTCTTGCTGATCCTCAGATCATCATTCTATGATTTCTGTTTCACTGATATAATATCTCTACTGTTCTTGGGAATCTCTATACTACTGCGTGGGCCACGACGGCATATGATTACATCAACTGTCCCTAAAGGTTCAGATGCTGTTTGCTGATGTCTATTTCTCCTTCACTAATCCTTAAAGGTCAGATAGATTGAAAACTAATGTATGTTCTCACTTCATATTTGAAAAAGGTAGTAATATTGCTAAGTTACTCTCTTTTTTTCCCCCTGCAGCTGGGGACATGAATATCAAATTCAGAAGAAGCTTCTTACAAACTTGTGTTTCTGATGACATATTGTAATGAAAATGAGAAAGAAATGATTGGTTTCCAATCACAACCATAAGTAGGCACCTTGAGAACCCCAGTCTATGTGTAGTTCGTGTTGAATTTAAACGACTGCTAGCTATATAGCACACAGTAATAGACTCTACTCCCAAACCATTAATTTAAGCTCAGACACAAAAACTCAAAGAAGAATCTTCTTCATGGATCACTGCCCTTGTTAACAAGTATCAAATAGGATAAATTGTATATTATATTACTGTCCGCTAGCTCTGCTATATTTAAATCTTCCAGTGTTTCTATTATTATAACACCCCTTTCTAAGGGAATGATAACATCCACCAGTTAACAGAAAACTGATATAAATTGAAATTTTGCCTTTTAGTACATATGTTCTCCATAAAATATTCTGGACAGTGTATATGCTAGGAACATTAAAGAAGCAAACTTCCAGCAATCTAAAGCAATTCCAAACTTCCCCAGTGTTTATGACCTCTCATGCAGAGTCCTTCTCAAATACGCACAAACACAAGAGGCCTATTGTGAATAAATTACTGCAAATATGCTTCAGTTCATTAAATGAATCCATAATACAATGTACTTCTTAAAAAGTGCAACCTACCATACACAGGAAGATAAACAAATATATTAACAGTGTTAAATACAAAATTAAGGACTATCTTAAAAAACAACCTGAACGTATATCTATATTTCATTCACATAACTACATAACTATATTTCATAACATATAACAGAAAAGAAGCAGTCCTTTTGAAATGAATAAAAATTAGCATAACAGTGAAATAAAATGCAGTCGTCAGAAAAAATTACCTTAACTTTCATTTAAGACAATAGTTAAGTTTAACAAACTTCCCAGTCCAAACAAACTTTCCAGTATTGATACCTTAATCAAATAAATAACTAGTCATGCCTTATTAAATCCATATTATACAGGATTTATATCAGTATTCAAAAAGAAAATTAATATTTTATTCTTCTAGTCACTTATAGAACAGTTTTGCTTACCAGCAATTTAAATAGTCCAGTAAATCTTAGAAACTGGAAGGAAATTATATATTTTTGTAGTCTTTAAAATGGAATTTTAAAACTTCCTTTCCTGTTAATAGAGTTATGTACTTAATTGTCTGCCCATTCTACTAAAAACTGAGTGCTCTGTAAAATACAATGTCAGTTTAAGTGTTACCTTTGGCAGTTAGATCTTGTCCAAAAAGAAAAATAGAAACAGTTTGCAAGAGGGAATGTCAAGAAGAAAGCATAATGGGTCACACTGGATAGTATAATAAATCATTACTGAATTGGTATATGTGGATGGACACATCCCTCCCAACTCGATACAGTTGCAAACTACTCTCTTCCTGACTTGACTATGACTTGCCTTGACTGTATCTTGTATTTTTGTATATTTTCCATTGAAACCTTCACAGTCAGGAGTGAGTGAATCACTGGTCCCCATCTACTAATCAATTCTAGAGATAAATCTACAAAATGAATGAGTAAGATTTTTTAAAACTCTGATCATATGGGGTTTGTTCATTTGCATTTTTGTAGTGTCAGGTTGAAAGGGACAGATTTTTACATAGGAATTGTGCAACTCATTAGTCAAAAGTAAGTAGTCTATTTCTATTCTCTTCCTGACCTGCAGTAATATTAAATAATTAGATTTTTAATGTCCTCTGTGCTGTATATTTCTATATGATATGATGCCCTTTAAAAACAAATACTATTTATAGCATGAAAAGCACAATGATTCCTGACCCAGAACTATATCATTAGAGGAGCCTGAAAGAAACTAGTGCATCAAAGTGTAGGATACTAAACTGTTTTTTTTGTCTAGAAAATGCATAATCAGCCCTTCAAACTTTTTTTGTGTTACCTGTAATTAGTACTAATTAAAGCTGAGGCTCTCAAATATGAAATGGCTGAGAAAATCTGCAGGGTTTGGTTTCCTATTTGTCAACTTATATTTGAAAACAGCAGGTTAAATTCTGATCTGAGGAATGTTTAGCCTCAAACTATCATGCAGATTGTTTTGTATCTGTGTAATTGCCAAAGACTGCTTTGGTCAAAACTCTTGAACACTTTTTATTGCTAATTTTGGCAATAAACCTGTTAATTAGTTAATTGTAAAGCATTAGTGAATCAAGTAAAAAGGATCCATCTGTTTATGAAATAAGATTTCTTCTGGGCATAACATTTGCAATCCACAGTGGTAGATACCATGCCACCTATTTGTTGATAAAGTCTCTCACTCGTTTTAGAGCTAGAATGTGACTTTGAAGGAGTTTTGTAATATATCATGCACAGTTAATACCATCACAGTTTTAATATCATCAGGGGGACTTGAGAGAGCAGCAAAGAGCTATACACCCTCTCTTCTCTATGTCACTGATGTGAATCTGGCATAGATCGATAGCAGCCAGAGATGTGACCATATGAAAGGCATTCAGTTCTCAGAGCAAATTCACAGTATCTCCAGTTGGAGAAGAATTTTAAGAACGCAGCACATCTACTATTGCCATAAGGATTATTTCCATGGGCAGACTCAGAAGCCAAACAAAGTACTAGGTTTGAGAGAATTTAACCATTGGCCTGAATGGGGGCAGGATTGTAGATTTTTTCCAAGTGAATGCATAAGCAGTCTAGGAAGCTTACACTCCTGCTACTTATCTTTTCCATGGCCAATTAAATAGGCTTCTTTTCTCAGAGCTGTCAATGTGGCAGCTTTCATGAGCACTAAATTCATCCTTTAAGGAGAAAGCTTGTTATAAAAAATGTAACGTCTTTTCTGATGTAAAGATACTGTTAAAAAAGACCTATTTTCAATACAGAAAACAAATCTCTTGTATATTCATGTGGATTACAGAGTAGTTTCCATATCAAAATATTGCACTTCTTTTATCAGAGCAAAGTAAAGATGATACAATATTCTTGTCTGAGATTAAAAAATATATAAAATGGAATATTGATAGCAACATACAATATAAAGTAAAGGAGGATTGGATGATGTACTATGGGAGCTGATAAGAATTATATGGCTTCTAGCAGAGAAGTAAAATGACATAAAGAGATAGAGACTGATGGCAATAGGAAATGCATCTATAAAGGGGATCACGGGAGTAAACAGGGAATAAGTCTGGATAACAACAGACAGGCATTTAAGGGACAGTGCTAATTGAATTATACATTGTAACCAGGTAGACTGATGCTTCTAACTGCTAAAAAACAAGCTGAGGCATGTGGGCCAGCAGTGGTAGCCTCTATTGCACTAGTCTTTCCCCAGGAGTTCAAAATCTGCATAAAATGGATTGTTAACAGCTGTTTTATTGGTTAATGTTGCGGCCCACTTATTCCACTTCAGATGCAAGGGACCTACAAATGGGTCTCTCAAAAGATGGGGAATTAGACCAAGTTCAAAGTAGGAAATCATATGAGACCCACTCCAGAAGCTGTGAAGAAAACTACCACACATGGAGAGAGAAAATGTTGTCTTTTCGTAGTGTGTGACTCATCTAAACCTCATCATCTAAAATCAGACATCTAATCAAACCTATTCAGCTGAACTGCCTCTAAGGTTAAAGGAGAGATCACTCCAGCAGCTCATCCACACTGGATGCAGCTCTGACCTGGCAAGTGGTTAGAATGAAGTGAACCCACAGACTGAGAGGCAGACACCTTCCTGGCAAAAGTTTCTTTACAAACATTTATTCAGCAAGGCTGCTAGTCAGGTATGACCAGTGTCTGTCTGAACGTGGATGCTAGACTCACTGTCAGGTATCCACTGAGGAACAATGACAAAATAGATTATTTGTTAGAAGGGGTAAGGAACAACTCACAGCAGTAATCTGCAGTTGCAAAAATGCCCTTTTCACGGTGTCAGAATTTTAAATGGGGAACCATTAATTTAATCTTTAAACACTAATATGCTTTTGAAGCAGCCAGTGGAAGTCTGCAGTTAAATGGTGGAGCTGCACTGCTACGGATGGTTTGGGGAGTAGGGACATGGACACACCTACAGAAATCATGGGTGGCAGGATGAAACTAAGAGGCTAATTTTTAAAATCCTAACTCTGGGAATGCATAGTCAGGAATATGCTTCACTGACGTTTGAAGTCAGCTTTAGTTCCTCGTGTTTCCTTGAACAACAGTTCTCAGGCCAGGTTTTGTAAGAAGAGGGTACAGCACGCTGCTTTATTTGCAGCTGCCTGGGATGGAAACTATTGTTTAAAAACAACAGAAACAAAATCCTACTCCAAAACACACACCAAAAGTCCCACTACATGACAGACCTATTTCACAGTGGAAGACCAAACCATGTTGTGTCCATCAGAAAAACTGATTTCAAATTATTTTAGAAGTCACCTCAGGCACTTTGATTTGGAAGAACAGTGAATAATACTTCTCAAAATATTGTTGTTGTTTGTAGGCTTGAAATGCAAATGTTTTACTAGCTACTTTTCCTCCAAATCTTATTGCACTACTCTATAATTATATAGTTTCTAATAAATGTTGGTCACTGAGAATCCTAATTTTCAATATAAGCATAATTTAGAACATTTATTTTAAAATATATTGGCTGTACTTTTTTAAACAAGTTAGTGATATTTTAGGACAGGTTGGGAAGCTACCATCCTTGACAGGATTAATCTAATACTGATCATAAAATTGGTAACAGGATAAAAAGAATGGAATTACAGGGGGAATCCACCAATGAGAGCTTTAGCCTATTCTGAACTGTACTAATATAATAGACTGAACAAACCAGCTCTATAAATTTCCATCAATGTAGAGTACCCATACAAGGTCTCATGCATCAGCTAAACTTAAATGAGGTCCTTGTACAGACCCTGTGAACAGGCGTGTATTTCACCATAAACAGTTGAAAAACTACCTTTCATTCTGATTGCATCAGAAAATTAATTTGCTCCATGCTCCAGCAAAACTGAAACTGGTCCAGTCATCAACACAGTAGTTTGAATAGCACAGTTCATACTACATTCACAAATAACCAGGTTTCGGGCTAGGTAGGGGATTTTTGCTGTTTCCTTGGTGAAATCTGGTTAATAAAAATATTGACATATGCAGTGTATCAACTGATGTAAGTAGGAGTTATATAATGAAATAAGACCTTGACAATAACATTGTTGAGGCACATGAAGATATACTAGTCCAGAAGAAAATGAAGAAAAATGTCAGGAAAATTACTGAAACAAAGCAAGCAGAGCTTTAGTAAAAGGCTAAGGAACAGGAAGGAAGACTGAATGAATATGGAAAACACAGCATGTTTTGGGCTTTTTTTCAGTAGGAACTGGAACAAAACGGCTAATACAAAGATTTAGGCTATTTAAGCTACAGGGAAACTGCACCAGATCACCAAAAACAAATACAAATAAAAAAGCACAGGAGAGAGACAGTAGAGTATTGAGCTTGAAAAATACTTTTGAAGAGTATTGAGTATTACACCCTTAGCAAGCCTGCTCGTGATGGGGCTTGGAGCCCCATTCTTTGGTTTAAATCACAAAGGGCCTGTATACTCCAGCCTCCTGCAGGAGGGTTGATTTCACTCAATATGCATATCGCATCCTCCTAATTATCCATCTCTTTGTATTAATGATGAAATAATACAATCTTCTATTTTCTCTAATTAAGTTTATTATGGAGACATTTTTATGTGCCTATTTTTGAAAAATGAAATTGCATTAAAAGTCAGTGTATCAGATCTTATTAATTCTATTACATTACAACATGAAACATTTCATC
>VZTL01034540.1:0-11102 GCA_013400535.1 Scopus umbretta | reverse complement strand
AGCAGGCCCGGCTCGGCCCGTTTTGCCGCCTCGGGCAGCAGGCCTGGCCCGTCGCCCTGCCCGGTTCCCAGCAGTGCACGGGGACAGCGGAGCTCGGCCACAGCGTGAGGCGCCAGCGCGGAGCAGGTGGCCAGCTGGGTCACAGGGCACGGCAGAAGTGTGTCTGGCTTTTGGAAGACAGCCATGCCGAGGGCTCGTTTTGCTGCACCAAAACTCGTCCAAACATCGAAGGGTTGTGACCTGCGTCTTCCCTGACCCCCTTCAGACGCTCCTGCTTTCCTAAAAGCCACCTGCACGAGTGCCCTGAGCAGCACCGTTGACAACTCGTAAAAGACAGATTCCTCGAGCCACTGCTTTGAGACACCCCCGTCTCCATCGAGGCAAAAGGCTGTCTTCCCCCTGCGACGAGCTGATGGCGCCTGCTCGCAGACTGACAGGGTTCAGGAAAGTAGAGCTCTGAAGTTCAGACCGCAGGGCCTTTAGCATGAATTGCCCAATTCTATGGAATTTTGTGGTCTTCAGAGTTTTCAGTCTTTCATAGCTGTGTCCAAATGGCACTTTGGAATGTCATGACTCATGCTGGAAGTGTAGCTGATGTAGTCAACTCCAAAGCTTGCAGGCAGGTGGCTATGCCACAGGAAACTTTCCTCCCTGAAATTCACGCCAAAATGAGATGAAGGCCTGTAGTTCCTTTGGGTGATACTGGGGATGTTACAGTACAGAGAACGATGCTAAAACAACGTGGTATCTTTGTATCTCCCTTTATGTTTTCCATCTCTTCTTTTTCTTCTAGAGAATTGTTATCAAGTGATGCAATGAAAGACTACAACAGAGCTCGAGTTTACCTGGATGAGAACTATAAATCCCAGGAACATTTTACGGTAAGGTTCATTCTTTCACAAGTTCAGTTCAATAGACAGTGAATTTCTTCTGTTAAACTGTTTGGGGGGGTTTTGACTGGTGTGAGCTGTTTCCATCGTGAAGAGTGTTTACTTTGTAGGATGTTTAAATGCTGGTTTCACAGAAGTGCATTCATTTAAAAATGAGTAAAACGGGCAGAAAGTCTTTTCTTTTAAAATGATTGTCTAAGGTAAGGCTCTTTTTTTTTTTTTTGTCTATTAGCCTGAGTGGATCTGAACTGCCTTCCATTTCAGAAAACGTGTTACTGTCTGATAGTTTGAGGTGGTGCCAGCTCTGCAGCGTGATTAGCTGGTGACAGGGCTTGGCAAGCGGTCAAGAGTTGTGTTATGAGTCTCTAGAGCCGATTCACAGGCTTGCTCACCTGTGGGATTGTGAGAAGAGTCAGAGCACAAGTTTCCACTAGTACGCAAGAGACGTTTAGGTAAACGTAAAAGCATGCGCGTGGAGTCGTCTATTATGTGGAGCAGAAGCGATTGTATGGTTGTTGATGCGACTGTACAGTGTGCAAACAGGTCTGCTGTTTATTTAGACAATTACTGCTAGGATTGTACAAGAAAGAACAGTCCTTTAGAGGTGAATCAGTGACATCTCCCTTCTCTCCAGGCCAGCAGCTTCCTTTTTCCCCAGGGTGCTGCTCAGTGGCCGGCGGCGGCTCCAAGGAGCCCTTTTGCCAGGAGTCCCGGTGCCTCCTGGGGCTCTGCTCCCTGCGTGTGAGCTGGTGCTGCCTGGCAGCCAAAGGCAGCAACTGGGACACGCGGTTCAAACAAGGAAAAACCAACCCCTCCCTGCACACACACAAATGCTAGCTAGGTAGCATATAACCTAAGGGAGTAAGAACCTGGAAAGGCTTTTATTTATTCATTCTTTAATGATTCTGGCTAGGAGCCCAGGTAACATGGAGCTGGAGGAGAGAGATCAGGATTTTTTTCTTGTCAAAAAGGAGAAAAGCAAGATTATCAGCTTTACTGAGCTTTAGTGGGACAAAGCTCGCAGCAGGAGTGTTAAAACCATATGCTGAAGACGTTGAGGAAGCCCCAGCAGATGCAGGGCAGTAGGACAGAACTGTGTGTTTTAGAGTCCCTTACAGCTCGGAACTGCATCCGGGTAAACCTGCTCACTAACGGAGACCCCGCAGCGGTTCTGCCACCGGGCCATAGCGGACCTGCGGCCAGCACCTCCTGATACGATGAGAAGAGCTATCAGCGCTCTGCACAGCCTGATCTGCTTTCAGTAGAGGGTCAGACCAGATAATCTCCAGAAGTGTCTTTGGACCTAGACTTTTCTGTGATTATGGGAGAAAGGGATAATCATCTGTGATCTTAATTTGGGAAACAGAGCATAGAAGAGTAATGCAACCTATAATAAAATATCTATAACTCTTGTTTAAAGATGGTCATAATGCTTTATAGTGTTGAAGTTATTTTATTTAACATGAGATACATTTATTTTGATGCCACTACAGTGGATAAAAGGCTCTTAAAGAGGTAGATGGCAATCCTAGATATAGAGCATGTGCTGATCGCATCTCTGAAGAACTCTGTATTTTGCAAAGCTCCTAGTTCAAGAAATAATGTGGTTTCTTGTTTCATGTACTAGCGTTATTTTCTAGGCACTATGTTTTACTGCAATATTCCCCAGCCACCTTTGTAACTCTCCCTTTCCTGTCATAAATATTACTTTGCATATCTTTTTCTTCTCATCCTGTATTTACTAAAGCTAGGCCTTCCTGGAAAATGAAATTCTGTCAACATACTCAGTCAATAAAGAGGGGGGAAAAAAAGACTGCTTGTACAAATATTATTTTCCATGGAAAATAGTCTAACCAAACGTGTTTATTATTTGATTAAATTACTTTCTGTTGAACTAGTAACTGTAAAGATATAAAACGGGTTTGTAAAGGTGTTTGACAGAGTCCCACATGATGGGCTGTTTGTAAATAATGCTATGGGTACCAGTAAAGCAGCGACGAGTGGCTAGGAAATGGCTCCATCTGCCTCAAACAGAGGTGATCACAGGCGGGAGGGCCCTTTCTTTAAGAGCCCTCAGATCTCTTCAGATGAAGGCTTGTCTGTATTAGCAACCTGGCAGTGAGTGTAAAAGCACTGCTGGCAGAATCAACAAATAACAAAGTTACTGGGAAATAGCTATGATCTTAGTACCAGTGTGGGTTGGTAAGGTGTCTCCAGTAGAGGGGGGACTCCCTGCCTGGGAAGGAGCAGTTCTGGAAAGGCTTTAGAGGTTATGTTGGACAAGCTAGAAGCGAGCTCCCGCTGTAGTGCTGTAGTAGCTCAAGAAGGAAAGCGATCCTTGAAAGCGTAGCTGGAGAAGGAACGTAAGAAAGGTGGTGGCTGTATCTCTGCGTACAGGCGTAGTGAAGGCAGTATGAGCGTTCTGGCATCCAGTTCTTGCCTCAGAATTTTTGAAAGCATAGTGAAAAGATGGAGGCGACTCACAGAATTGTGTTTCTGGCTTTTTTTCTGTCTGTCATTCTTTCCAACCCGTAAGAACCTTTTAGAGCTGAATCAGTTCAGTGTAGAAAAGGGAAAAAAAAAACAAAATATGAGCAATGATTTAACTACGCTTCATGTTACTATCATTGGGAGAAAATGCTGTGTGCTAGAGGAATATTTTATACTATTTTTATGTAGTATAAAATTATATACTTTATACTATACTTTATATAGTATAGTTTATTTAAATATTTTATATTTCCTTGTTAGACTTTTAATAGTAGTGGCTTGGAACCAAAGCCAGAAAACCTAGAAAGGAGAGAGGATGCACCTTCATATTCAGCTGCTTAAACTTTTGACTTCTTACAGCCTACTTTTTAAGTACTTAATGCTGACAGTCCTCATATGTAGTTCCTGAGACTACTGTTGTGAACCAAAGATTTGTATAAATGATTTTTTACACATGTGATTTGAGCTGGCCGTTCTTCAGCTCCTCTGTTCAGTCTTTGTGTGCGTATAACTTACACACCGGATGACTATCTGAGCAGGGATTTCACCACCATGGTGTGTCCATTTAGGGTAAAGTTTTAGTCTTATCTCCAGCATGGTTTGGCTCGCACAACGTTACGTGTCTCCGTGTTTCCTCATTAGTTCTGTTTGATTGCAAAGTTCTTTAACTTCTGTGGGCTTTTTTCCATCCCTTCTAAGGCATGGAATTGGCAGCAGATGGTAGCTTTGTAATTATTATATTATTACTTCTCCATCTTTGAAATACAAACATTTAGCGCATACATTGTTGTATAATGCTATTTTCTTTAGAAATGGAGAAGCCCAAGTAGTGGTAGTTTGGCTAACCTTTACCCCTGCTGCTTTCATATCCCCTTTTCTAGCAGTTTTGGCATCGCTTCTTTTGTAAGGCTCTCTTGGCTTGGCTCCTGCAAAGCTAAATCAGATTTTGCTGCCCATAGTTACTCGGCTGCATTAGGAGTGACAGTGAGATCTGAGACAGTGTTTTCAGTAGCCTGTCCTTTCAGCATGTAGCCTCTTTCTTCCGGTTCAAGGCAACCTAGGATGCATGTTTTACACGACTGTCGTGAAATAAAAAAACAATGCAATAACGAGGTGTATCTCATGGAGTGATTTGGTTTTTAAAAGCTCTGATAATTAGCTGCCTATTAAGGATCTAAATGGCTCATCTTGCATCATCCCAGACACAGATGCCAGCCATTTGTCATTTATGGTCACATATACCAAATCTGGTATAAAACAGACTGGTATTAGGGTTGGGATTTGTAGGGAGAGAGGGTGAAGTGTCGTGACTAGGCAGAAGACTGTGGTTTCATTGGTTGGTTCTGTTTTGCTATAGGTGATAGGATGAAGCTGTGTGGGAATTGTTTCTGCTCACTTGCTAAACGACACACACAAAACACAAGCCCAGACCATGGGACGAGCAGCGAGGGTACAGCCTGGGGGAACGGGTTAGGTGCTGCTGGCGCGGCAGGTCTCTGGTCCCGGTGGGGTGGCCCCCTTGCAGTCTCTAAGGGGAGGGCTGAGAGGGAGAGTCGGATTTTGGCAGCGACTCTTGACATAAGGCTTTAATTAAGGCAAGCGATACAAGCCTTTGCAGCAGAGGTTTCACGAGGAGCATGGGGCAGCATGCACATGGATGAAGCCATTCACATTGCACTTCAGAGATGCACAATTTTATAAAATTTAAAAATTATCTGAAGATTAATCTCTTGGCAGAGAGCGGCTACGTTAGAGCTAATGCTTATCAGCTCTGGGAGGATGACAGCATCAGAGTTAAGAGCTCCCAACAGTTATGAATGAGGTTTGTGGGTGACAACCTTTGCAAGCATAACAGCGGCTTCCCAGAAGTTTCAGATTAACTAAACAGGCAGCTGTGATGCTGTTCCAGTTATGACTGGAAATACTGATAGCAGACTAGCATGGACAAACTGATTCGTGTGCTAGCCAGAAATTTTCAGATACTCAAATAGCTTGACAGTGCTTTTTAAAATTTAGCATCCTGTAAATGTTTGTTTAAAACCATGATACATTTTTTGTCCTGTAAAAAATAATCTAGAAGGTAGATCTTAGTTTCTTTTCAAGAATGTACAATTAGTGAAGAGAGAAGATAGATAAAAGACTGAAATAGGTAAAAGTCTGAGAAGCTGAGAAATTTAGTACAATTGTTTTATTTATTTGTGAGTGTACCCTGTGGACTTCACTCTTAATAAAGCAGGTCTTTGCAGTTGCATTGATTTTCCCCAGTGACTAGCATTTATAGTCTCTGTTAATTTTACTGTACTTGGTATATTTCACCTAAGGGGTAAATTATAAATCTCGATGCTTTTCTGTGTGAAGAGTTAGTCAAAAATAGTTGGGTTTGATGAACTTTAACCTGTCGATACTTCTTAAATAGCCTAAGTTAATTGTGAATATGGTGCTTTTATTCTGGAGTAAGAACATTCGTACTGAAGCTGAATAGCAGCCAGAAATAAGTTGATGTTTTCATCAAATCCATAATTATTTTTATGTGAAAACATGTCAGTATAATCAGTGACATTTTTTATTGTGATTAGATCAAAGCTAGTTTTGTTTGGTGCCCTGTATTTATTGATTTCTGGAATATTCAATTAGGGTTTTATATTGCTTATCAAATGCTTTTTTTCTTTTTTTTTTTTTTTTTCTCTCCGTTGTTCAAAGAAGGCAGAAGAAACCCCTGCATAGCTTAAGACATACTTGCTGTGTTGAATGTGTGGTTTCAGTAGGCTGAGAATCTTTATTACAGTAAGTCAAATCCTAAGGACTCCTCGCAAACCAGACCTCTCAGAGCAAGCTTGTCACTAGCTCATGCCTTGAGTTTTTAGGGAATATATTAGGAGTTGTGTGGTCGTTACAGCTCTTGGCTGATTTACGGAAGCATCTGCACAGTAGGGTATTTGCTTTATTTCTCAGTATAGATTTATTTTTAAAAAATAAACAGAATCCTCAGTTGACTGTCTGCTTGTCCAGCCCAATAGATAACCTTGCAGTGAAAAAAATGCTGTTGGGCTATATATCCGATGCGCTGAAGTTTCAGCTTGTTCCTTCTAGTAAGGAACAAGCTATTGTGTTATAATTAGTTCGGTACATAGCGGATTTTGGTTTCAAATTAAAAAAGCAAGGAGAAAGATACTTCTCAAAACTAGTGTTTCTGACAGTAGGAAGATGTATTTAAACAACACCAACGCCATAAACCGCAAAGATTATTTTGCACTGCTAATACAATCGAAAGGAGAGAGCATGCTGTGCTCACATCGCTGCCTTTTTCCAAAGTTCAGGAGTTCTGGGAGAATTACTGAGACGAAACTTCCCTTAAATAACCACCCAGGAAGTGGACAAAGATAGATTATTAATGGAGAATACAGCAGATACTAGTCCATTTTCCTAACAGGCTTTATTACCCCACACTGCCAAGTCTGTGGCTGGGCTGCAGAGCCTGAGATGCTTGCCTTGCCGAAGGTAACAAAGGCATCGGTCCGTCGGGAGCGTGCGTGTGTCTCTTTGAAGAGCAGGTCTCTAGAAAACACTCAGCGGCCGCCGTTGCACCACCTCTTTAATGGGGCACGAATCCTTGGTGTTGTGTAGGGGAACCGCGTGCTCCTCGGGCTGCCTGTCTGCCCACCCCACCCTGTGCACTCGCGTTCGGGGCTGTCCCCATCCAACCCAGCTCCTGTCTCCCTGCTCCGATGCGGTGCGTTGCTACCCCAGGCGCGGGGCAGGAACAGGCGCTGCAGTGGCGGTCTTGGGCTGCACAGCGCCCAGTGCTGGCTCGATGCGGGGTGGGTTACGCTGGCCAAGTGGGAACAATAAAGATAGAGTGAGGGTGAGCACTATAAAAATGGTGAAATGCTCAAATTCTGCAGTAGCACAGACATTTTCTCTTGGACTAGGTAAAGCGTTGCCTTAATGTGTAGAAAATAGTTAATGCTTTTTTTTTCCTGATTGTTTTCACTTGACTCAATGCACTCTGTACCAGTAGTTTTTAGATGTAAAATGGCTCTTTAAGCTAGATAAAGCATTGGGTGGCCTACAGTAGGATCTAGGAAAGACCTTTGCTCAAGTCGTCATCCTTAGTAATAATAACCTTAGCTAGTGTGACTGGGAGGGCTCCAGCGGTGAGCAGTGGTCCTAAAAATACAGACGGACAACATTTTATTCAAGTGTGTTTTTACCTTAAAATTATATCTGCTCATTACTGAGAGAATAGTAAAGTTAATTTTTGTTAGATTAATGATGTTTGAGTAATATTTTTGGTTGAGCTGAGTTCGAATAATTGGCCATTAATTGAAAAAGGAAATTGAATTGAATTTATCTTGTACATAAATCCTGTCATAGTTATTAATGGGTCTTAGAAAATATCGGCCTGTTCCCAGAAATGAATGGTGTACACTGATTCTTCTGAGCTTATTAGCTGTGGCAGTTTAGAGTTTTGTTAAATAAAAAAGATGATTTAGGAAGAGCGACATAATTGAATTGAATATTGGGGGAATTCATATGCCTGATTAGTTCTCGGCTCATTTCTCCATTAACAATTTTAAGGAATTTTCAGGTTTTGCAGAAAGGCAGATTTTCCCCAGGAGGTGGAGCTGAAGCACCAGTCTGCGTTGCTGGGGCCGCGGCCGGCAGCCCCTGTGCCCACTGGACCCTTCTGGGAGGAGGCTGCTGTACCACCGCACCGCGGCTGTGAGTGCATGCTCAAACACACTTGGCCAGCGGGTTGTGAATGCACGCTTCCACACACAGCGAGTGTGTCCTTTTCCGCAGCCCCAGCTGAGACAAGTGCAGCTTTTGGGTTTCTGGGAAGGCTAAGAGAAGGCGTTCCTGTGCAGCTGGGATGCTGCTAATAGTCTTAAATTTGTAGCTATGTATCGATGTGGCCCTCTGCTGAGCGGGAGAGATTGGAGTATGTTTTCTTGCCAGGCTTGTCCTTTGCTGTACTCTTGGTTTGAACTTTCTTCTGCTAGTTACATGAGCCTGTTTCCGCCTTCTCCTTTTTTCCCCTCCCTTCCTTTCCATGGAAATTTATTTTGTACTTCAGTTTGTTTTTATAATGATATCTTTGAAAAATATGCCAGGCTGGAGAAGTAGGATTTCATTTCTGGTCTTAAGCCATAGCATCATAATAAAATGACATCTCCCTGGTGCTGAATGCACATCTTCGTGTTGGTGTGACTACAACCTTACAGCTCGTAATTTCCCTCTGCTGGCACTGCTGCGGTAGGGGTGGGCTGTGGAGTCCCACAGCCCTCCTCACTAATGGTGGTGGCGTAAGAGGTTACAGAACCAGGACACTCCTGCGTTCGGCTCCAGAGATCTCGTCCTGTTGGGGCTTCCTGGGGACTCTGCCCTCATCCTTCAGAAGGCATGGGGTTACTTCAAACTTCCTGGAAGCAATACTTAAACCAAGTACTGTTCGTTATACGGCACTGGGTTCCTGCAGTGTGTGGCGAGGTGAGAGGGTGGCAGAAGCAGTGTCTGGCAGAGATGCTGTACCTGGAAGGATGTACAGGGACAGGGCTGTTCTGCAAGGGAGGGTCGTGCCACAGGAGGAGCCGAGGCAGCGTCACTTGGCTGTGTAGGCTCTCTCCTGAAATTAGCTCCTGGGAGTTTCATCCAGGGAACGATCTTCTGGAACAAAGAAGAGTCCACAGACTCCTTTCTAAGAAGCACATACGAAAAACCTGCAAGTATTTTGTCATGACCCGCCTCCATACATCATTTCTAATTAGCGTTTCTCTCTGCCTCACTGTTTTTTTTTTCTTTCCTTTTTTTTTTTTTTTTTAAGACATGAATTAGTATAAACATTTTTAAATAAGTAGCAACTTCTTAAATCTCATTATGCAAGTTCTTTGGGATTTTTTTCTTGGTACTTAAGTGCATAGGAATGTGTGTAACGCTGGTGGGCTGCGAGAGGATGCCAGGGGAGGCCCTCCTGTGAAGTGCAGGACAAACATCTGCACAGCGAGCCTCTGAGAGGTGCTGTGGAGTGGAGCACTTGATTTTGTGTTGGTGCTTGCTACTCGGATACTTAATTAATTTTGACTTTCTGCTAATTCTACTTCCTAGGTGAGAATAAAAAGAATAAAACCATTTGAAAAATACATTAGCCTTCCTTAGAAATGCCCCTAAAATGCCAGAAGCAAATCTATAGCCATGCAAAGAAGCGCCTTCTGGTGAGTTGTTTGTGGTAGAAAAAGTGAAATGGAAAAATGAGGATTTAAACTCTGTACAGAAATACAGGTGATGCAAAGCCAGATGAAGCCTCGTGGTGGCAGTGTCTTTCAGTGATTAGGTTTGTTACCGCACTTGGTGGGAGAACCGGCGAGACTTCGTTGCTTCTGCACACTTTCCAGCAGCCTCCTTCCTCATCTTGTTTGTCGTAACACAGACTCTCTTTCCATTACAGCCTCCTGGTTTTTGGGGGTTCTTAATGAAATACACAATTGGGAGCTTTCTGACACCTGCATCACAAAGTTTGACCTCTTCATTAGCTTTTATCTTTTTTTAATTGAAAAAAATGAGTTCATGAAGTGAGCTGGTGAATGTAGAAGTTAATCCTACTGCTTCTGACAAAATAATGAAAAAAAATAGTTGTACAAGTTATTGTCATTCTGTGACATGGACATGTATTTACAACCACCTGAAATGAAATCTCCCACTTAATTTCTTAGGGAACTAAGTCGGCTGGCAGGTAATTGCTTCCAATCTCTTCTGGATGGGAAATGGGATCTGAAAGGTGTTGCCAAAGCAGTACCTTCCTCCATTTTTGACTTGTCTTTTTTCTGTGCATTTTTGAAACAAACCTTTAAGACGTCTGTGGAGTTGTTCTTGCTGTGGGGAATTTCATGGCTTATCTTCCACCTGTTTTCTGATGCCTCTGTATAATGGGAAGAGGAGGAATAATTACAAAACAGTGAGAAATTTCATGGATCAGTACCCCAGTAATGCACTCTTGGGTCAATTTCTGTTGTTTACAAATGTGCTAGTGCTGAGGAAATTGGTAATATAGCAGCTTCTTTATATGTAGAATCATTAATACTGTTTGTATTAGCTATGGATTTACAATTTATATGGAACTGCATTTTTTATGGGCTGTGGATTTTATACTCAGAATTTCATACTGGAGTTGCGCAACAGACTACACGTTTAGAAAAAATGTGAGATTATTTGTAAGGAATAATTGTAGCCTGTTTTCGTAGAAACCCATGCATCTAAAATCAGCTGAAATATTTAAAGTATAGACTATAGTATCTGAACATAAGGGGAAATCAACTCCTCCTAAGCTTTGACAAAAATAAAAAGACTTTTCTAACTGCTCTTGGAAAAGTGAGGCTAAAGCAAACTTTTTTGTTTAATTCAACTGTCACTGTCATAGCTAAGATAATAAGGCAAGACGTGCTGCGGTGGTTGGTTACTTGGGCAGCTGTCTTCGAGGCGCATGACTCGCCTGCACTTGCACGTGCCAAGCTTTGCCTTCGCCGGCGTCGGTGTTTCAGTTTGGAATTTCCCGGGAGGTGAGGCGGTTTAAAATTAACCGTACGGGCCAGGGGCGTGGGACGCAGCTCTCCCGCTGCCTGGCCGCAGCGCTGTGGAAGCCCGGGCGCACCCGGCGAGCCCAGCTGCGGAGGCCGCGCGCAGAGGCCTGCTGGGCGCGGGGGCTGAGGAGGCCTGCGGCCCCGCGCC
>VZTL01034536.1:0-13232 GCA_013400535.1 Scopus umbretta | reverse complement strand
ACATGCATTATTCCAGGGCACAAAATTCAATTTTCTCCTGTCTTGTACTGCTTCAATGACTCCAGTCTTAATTCTGCTTAAAAAAAAGAAAAAAGAATCTTCTCAAGTATTACATGAGCACATACATTCCTTTGTCACTTGATGTGACAACTGAATAGAGGAACACATACCTATAGGCATTCCACTTCATTCCAACCTGTTTATATAGAGAGTGATTTAGAGCCATTACACTGATATAAAAACATATTTGATGCAGGTCCTATTAGCCATAATTATTTTGTTTCTAGCCATCCTCACTTATTTGCCTTTAGGAAGAATATTTAAACCTCAAATGAGTATTAAAAAAAAATCCAGTGGAAAGGTTTCAAATAATAATGTTTTTGTTGAAAGAGGGAATATTGCAGTTTCAGTGAAAAATATTTGAATAACATGAAGAACTTGAAAAGTATTTTAACAGAATTAACTATTCATACTTTTAATGTAAAACTTGGATTAAATATAAAAAGGTATATTCTAAATTAGTGTAGAAGGCAAAAATGTTGAATTTAGAAGTAAATACTTAAACATTATCAAAACTAGACATTCGTCTTGAGATACAAAATGGATTTTTCAAAAATTCCTTTCAAAAATTGCTTTGTGTTGTGATTGTTTGAACTGTTGAATTTCTCAGAGAAATGACTTTTTTTTGAACAGTTATAATTGCAACTAGTTAATTAAGACCAACACAGACCTCTGACAAATTAAGTTATCTAAAATACCATTTATATTGTCTTTTAAACAATTTAATGGAATTTTCACAGACAATATCTATGCATGTTATTTTGAAAAAATGTGATTAAATACTTTCCTAGTATAAAACTCGCAGCAATCCCTCTTCTAGCAGGGCTTTGAAAGTGAAACAGATGACTTTCCAGTGTCAGGGCCTTACCTGATATTATTAACCTTCTGTCTTGAAATATTAAATGCATCATTGGTTTGTTTTTCCTTTTTTATTAGCATTTAAAAAGTCCATTTTTGTCACACTTTGACAAATGTTATGTAATTGGTATTTTATTTCATTAAGGACTGCAGCTGAACACCACGATTTCTGGTTGACTTCTGGAAGCATACAATTCTTGGAATGATTATAAGGCGACACAGCCTTGCCATAACTTGGCTGTTCCACAATAAAATAAAGCCCCGAGGTATACACTATTGCAGCTTTCTGGCTGAGTGACTTGCCTAAGCTCTGTTGTTATGTCTTAGCTGGTATGAATCTTGAAGATTAGCAACTGTTAAGACAAGGGCTGAAATATGCTTGCCATGTTAATGAAGCCTCAAAATCCCAGGATAGAAAAAAGTGCTGATAAATCTCTTCCTAGAGTTCAGTGCTTGCAAGGAGAGGGATATCACTTAAGTGTATAGATAAACCCAAAAGATTTAGTCTGTAACAAAAACAAGCTAAAGCAATAATGCCAATGTGCATTTTATGTATTGTATTCGGTTTGGGTTTTGTAATGCAGTAAAGAGGAGAACCTTCTCTCTCTCCTCTGCCCAACAAATAGTTTTGTAATCCAGAGATAAAATTTACATCATCCAATACAGTGAGTTTAATACGGGCACTTTAAAAATATTTCTATCACGATAGCAAGCAATAGTAATGTGTGTCATTTGCCATTTTAATTTAATTCCGTTTTCCTACATTAAGTTCAGGCTGCTCATATCAGGCCCACAGCATTATATCTAAGTGTTTGTCATTGCTTTTGTAGGTTTATTAGAATCCTAGCAGTGTTTTCATGTAAATTAATTTTTAAGTTATATTGACATGTAACCTGTATGACAGTAACATTAAGAAAAATATTAATCCAATTTTATACTGCAGCCCTTTTGGTCATCTAGCTTCAACTGTTCTTTAAAGCAAGAAGAAAGACTAAATGGATTAAAGCACAGGGGATATCAAATAAATGTTTCATCCATCCTATTCATAAAGCTCATTGCACAGTCTTATAAGCCTGACTTTTGCCATTTTAGAACTTCAGTCTTTTTAACTTAGTAGATGGTACAATATGTGTGAAATTATGTAAAACATTATAAGGTGTAAGATCAAGCTGACAAGAAAAAGAAAAATTTCAAAGAATTCTTTCATTTACACATAAAGTAAATCATCCTTCCTCAATTTATCTTCTGTTTGAAGTTTTATTGAGCTATCCTTGTGAATGTGCTATATATCCTGGAACGCCTTTGGTTTAGATACAAGGGGCAGTTCTTCAACCTTCTGTTCTTTCTCTTTATTCTTTCTGTTTGTCCAGTACAGTCTTACCACTTTCAGAGCTCCTTCCACATCCAAAGGCTATGCAAACATGAGCTCCCCTGTCAGCTACACAGCTTTAACATCCCCAGTTCACAAGCAGAAATGCAGAACACAGAGGCGGTGTTTAGTATGGCTAAACTAGACATTTCTGGGACTGGTCTCTGTTTGAGGCCAGCTGGCATCAAACACCCAGCTGTCCATACCATCATGCTCTCTTACGTACTCAACTACACGCAAGCTTCCTACTGGGAATGGCCTCTGACCCATCCCAGCTCCAAAGCATGGCCATTGTTTGATAGATGACTAGCTGCCCTCATCCTAAGCCTATTTATTCTAACAATAAATCAAAATTGTCTAATTTAACATTATGTAATGGTCAAGTTCCAAAGCCCCAGAAGATTTATTATCATTGCTTAATTTATTAACACAGGCAAAGGCAGAGGGGTTAACTGGTTTGACCCAAGAAAAGTAAGAGAAAGGTAGAATTAGAATTTGTGTTCTTGGTTACTAGTCTGGTACTTATTCTTCCAGACAATACTGCCTTTTTCACTCGTGATTAATGGAAAGTCTGTCTGAATAGCAGTTCAGGGATGTGCACCTTAAGACACTATACACCTTGTGAAAGTATACTGTCCTTAGGCCCTTTTCCTTAAATAATTTTTGAGTCGTCTTGTCTGCAATTTGTTATGTAAGTTGAATACAGTGTACTGTTTCAAGCACCCCCTCCTACCTACACACTCGTTAACATGATTAATAAGAGGAGTTTGAATATCTCATGATATATAATTCTTCATAAAACTTAGGCGGTAGAAGTACTTTGAGTGTAGTTCTGTTTGCATTTACTGGGGAAGAGAGTACCATGATCAGGTATCATTCTCTTTTTTTAATTTATTTTTTACAACTTCACCATCTGGAGTTGAAGAAAACAATATAATTGATCTCAGATTACAGATATTGAAGAAATGGTCCATCTAAATTACTTTCTCAGTTCAGGTGAGTGCTAGCATTTCATCAATGCCTATATAACGCTTTCCTTTGGCTAAGTCTCTTGTAATCTATGCGTGGGTCATTTTTGCTGTTTTGAACAACCACAGAAGTTTGGAAGAAGGAGGAAAATCTCTTTTAAGTGGTCTGTGAGTTGTTAAGAGCAGAATCTAGAAGTCTGTTGTGTGTTACAAAGGGACCCAAAAGCATCGGTCTACAAGAGCATGTCTACAAGGCCTCTAAATATCTCTACCTCTGGGAAAGATTTCCCGCAGTGGGGGAGTTCCACACTCATTGTCCCACAAGATGCTCTTTGCACTGCGTTTTCTGGGCAAAGCTGCCTACAGAATGATGAGAAGGAAAAGCAATTAGGACAGAGGCGTTGGAGCTGCTGCAGGGGCTGCCACTGAACACTTCTCCAGCCAGGCAGATTAGACTCTTTTGAGTTTATTTAAGAACCATTCTTACTGGGGAGAAAAAAAAACAACTAGCCACCAACAGAAATGCTTCCTACAATTGCCTTAAAACATTCGCCTAACAACGTGAATGGTATATAGCATTTTTGTCAGTTTGAACAGCTGCTCCCCTCAGTTTATTTTGCTTTTATTGGATCATCTGTAACAAACACTGTGCTCAGGAGAGCCCGCTGGTAGCTCAGCACTCTTCATTTACAAAAGTAAGCTGTATCTCCTGTCACATTCAGCTTTGCTAGAATGTGGCAGGAGTTTGCAAAAGTTGCCCAGACTTCAAGAGAAAACAACTTCTGCTGAACACTACTTGGGTGGAAACATAAAATATTTATGCTCTTGAAATAAGCAATTCGATCGTTCAGTCACTTTATATATACCTCATTATGTAAGCATTCCTCTACTGGCTACTTTCTCTGTTAAATACAATTATTTGGTACACAATTGCCAAGAGTAAAAGAGCCACATACGCTGTTTTCAGTAGCATGGATGATAAGCAGAGTGTTTATGAAGAATTATTATAAAACTCATGTGCATCTATAAAAATGTAACTTCTTCCCTCAGAGCTTCTGAACAAGTCCAACCTTAGACAGAGATCTCATGGGGTTTTTTGAGCTGTGCAAGTTGGGAAGAGCTTTTTAGCCAAGTTGCTGATACTTAAAATAACAAAGCAGAACAAATTGTAAAGGGCAGTTTTAAAAGTTTGTAGTTAGAAGCAATACATCACAACTCAGCAGAAGCTATATTACTCTGCTGTCAGGATGGGTGTCTGCTGAGCACCCGAGACAGACAGCAAATGCAAACTAATTTGGAAGCGGCTGTAATTTTTTGTGCCAGCTCTTCTATTTTTGAGATGAAGCTGCAATACTAGACGGCCTTCATGCTACTGCTGCTACAAATTGACCTGACCAAACCTGTGTGCTGTTTGATGTCATCAGCCTCACCTTCTACATGCAAACCTGCGGGATGTATTTGCACATCAGAAAACATGCTGCTAATAATGGTGTAAAGCTTGCTACTATGTACTCACACACAGGCTGTCTGAGGCTCTTGCCTGCAATGGCCATATGGTTTCCTATACATTCTTTAACAAAGACAGTAATATTTGATCTGACTTTCAGAGATCTCTGGTTTTCAGACTTTTTCATGGATAAAAAACAAAACAAAAAGAAGTTGCTTTATAACTGTGGAAACTAGTTGTTCATCTAATTAGTAAATTGCATCCTTCTCTATTTTAGCCTGAATAAATGACACTGAAAGGACTGAGAGAGTCCATACAAACCCTGTCCCAGTTTAGGACTGCTGATGTCTTTAACTCTTCTCAGCTTTACTAGGGCATGTAGCTTTGGGAAATAAATTGTGCAGGTTGCTTTTAAGATTTCAATACACATTTATGAATAGTTGTTTTCTATGGACTGCAAAATGTTGCTACTAGCTGAAAAAATTGAAGTCATCCTTATGTATTTGCACATGCATTCCTCATCAGTAGTCACAACTAGTCATCTGAGAGTAGTGTATTCAGTCTTTATAACTTATTTCTGTACTTTGACCTTGCTGTATTCACACACACAGCTTTATAGGTACAACATGGAATAGAGAAATACAATGGCTATCCTGCCTATCTACTGAATACACAGTAGAATTTTAATGGGGTTTATTGTGTCTGAATACCTCGCCTGTATTCGGCTCACCCCTATTTCTTTTAGTCCTGAAATGGTTTTCCAGCTTTCTGCATCTTACACCTCTGCAAGACATGTGTCATATTCTGCTGTCTAAGGCGCTCATTCAACGTTTTGCACTCAATTTCTTCAAATCTAATGCTACTAAATCTGGTAAAAGACAGTAGTGAACCAGCTGACATTTCAAGCCACTAGGTCGATTCTGTGTGAAAATATCTTTCGTTTAACAATCTCCCTCAATAACATTTCTTTCATCTCCTGCTGGCCTAGTACCTTCTATCCCCAAATCGCTCAGTCTCAGCTTATCATAGATTTCAATGCTCCAAACATGAAAACTACCTAGCATTCAGTATCTGATGATCCATCAGGATTTGAGGTTTTTCTTTTTCATGATAAAAGCTATTTTGAGTGATTTTTAAGGGCCTACCCAGTGTAATTAAGTAATTGTCTTTTCCGTTCTCTGTAATTAGGCTTGCACTTACTAAAGGAATTCAGTTTTACAGCCTAAGACGACTAAGAATAGTCTCAATAACTTAAAAAATGGTTTGGATTTTTTCATAAAAAGCTACACTCACAAAGACTTCAGAAATGTGAAGTATTAATAACAATTTAATGCAAATAAATAACCTACCATGTATCAAGTTACACAAGACACCTGGAACTGTTTGCAGCCACGTTATGAGGTCCCAAGGTGAGTGCACGCATTGTACATAGGTGTTTTTAAAGGCAGATGAGAAAGGACAAACCTGTGGAGAAGTGTCTTTTTCAAGTATAATTCATTCAAATAAGGGAAGGAATAGGAATGGTTTGTAGTAATTTAATTTTACAGCTTCTTTTGCTGATCTGTGCATCAGGGGCATCTGTTCATCAGTAGATGACAGGTGAAGGCAACCATCTGTATTTCCAATAGGAGACATGCAGTGGCAGATGAGTGAGAAATGCTGGCATGACTATGGAAGGAAAATGACACGAGAACTGAGTGAACTTACAGATATGACTGGTCCATTCACGAGCAATTTCTGTTCATTCTGCCTTTGAAAGAATGATCAACTCTTGTCTCTGATCTCCTTTAAATTATCTTATAAAAAACTATAAGATGTTGCAATATCAAAAATAATAACCGGATTGTTTTCATGATCTATAGCTACACTTTGGTAAAAATAAATAAATAATAAAGATGTATTTCATGCCCATAATTAACTATTTCCTGTAACCCTAAGTATTTATTTCTATCATGAGGACAGAACACAATGGAATTTTTACATTTATTTCAATAAGATTTGAAGGAGGCCCACCATAAGGAAATGGGCTTTCATTTTCTTAATTCTTTTTTTTTGTGCAGTTGATTTTTTTTTTTTACCATTTAAAATGTTCTTTAAAAAAGCAAACCAAAAGAAAGCCAAAAACAATGAAAAATTGCCTGAATCAAAACTGTCTTTGGTGTTTGACACCTTTCTCTGTTCTGTGCATGCATGTATGTTTTTGTATTTTTTGTATTGTTTTGTTGTATTGTATTGTTTTGTATAAAACCAGGGTCCCACTTTCAGATTTCCCCAGCTCAATCACAGTGGCCAATAGACCATGTATGCTTATGTATCTTCTGCTTGGCTTATTGTTTGATGCTTGTGATCAAATGCAGCATTTCATTTCCAATCTCACAGATGATAGAACAAAATCCAGAATGCATTTCTGCAGATGTCAGCAAGGTCAGGGGAAGAATGACAGATAGAGGATTGCTCATGTTTCCTGAAAAATCAGAAATAATTTTGTACAAAACCAAATGACTTCTTTAATCCTATCTTTGCAGTATTTGATTTTTTAATTAAAAATTTATTTTAAAATTTTCTTTTTAAAGCTCTTCTGTCTATTTCTTCTATTTGCTAAGCAATTTTTTTTCATCAAAAAAATTGTTACTGGGTTTGTGTTTATGGATTTCTAGGAATTATGGGAAACCTTCAAAGGGTGATCAGATTGTTCAAGTCCTTAGGTTTCTGCCTACCAACAAACTTCAGGATTTTAAAACAAGGAAGTACTTGTTTTATTTTTGTTCCAGTTGTTCAGCTTAGCTGCAAAGGCATAACTAATTCATTTAGCAAATACATACAGGGTAAACAGCTTTTTGTGCCTTCTGATGTTTATAAAAGCCCAAGTTTCCTGGTTTCTAAAATCTTCATGGTGTGAATACCTTACCTATGATTTTATAATATTGAAATGATTCCCAAAGTGCTGTTTCTAAACATTGAGTTCAAACTGGATTTGTTTTTATGTAGTTTTTGTGTTTTTAACAACTTTTTCCAGTCGGTTGGATTGGGAGGGGAAAAGAAAGTTCTAACTTTTGACTGGTGGTTTTTTTTGGTTTGTTTTTTTTTTTTTCCTAAAATCACACTACTTTTAAAAACTTTATAGACTAGCATGGCAATGCTGGTGTTAGTGCCTTAAAATCTTCACTCTTGTTCAAATTTCTTAAAGTAGAAAACCAAGGTGGTTTTTCCCTTCTTGTTTTCAGCAACTTTGGATTACTAATGATTTCCACAGCTATTTTGTTGTCAGAGTTGCAGCTGGATTATTGCAAAGTGGAAATGACTGAATCCCAAATGTTCTTTCATTGTGTCTTCTTGGTGAGCAGGGCCTTCATTCTAGTTCTTGGATGTCAGAAATAAAAGTATTTTTTTATTTGTAATACATAATTTGATACATGGAAAGATGTTACAGTTGTAATTTTCAAAAAGTAAGTATTTTACCTGATCAATAAAAATTTATGTGTCTTGTAATTTGGTCGTGTCAGGAAAGGGCTAGAACAAGAGCACAGGAGACAGTAGCTGGATTGAAATACTAACAAATTAAATTGAAATAACAGTTCATGTTCAGGAACCTTAGCAAAGCTGATAACTTGAAGATTTGTTTTAAAAAAAAAAAGAAATATTGTATAAGTAAAAGTCATTGACCTTTCAGTGCTACATGGTATAAAATTCATCTTAAATTGGTCAATTTTATTTTTAAGAGGCAGAGATAATATTCATCCTTTTCTTTTTCTAGTTCTGTGCAACACCAGTTCTTCACTTGAACATCTGTTCCCCTGGGGTGCAATTACCCCTGATTTTCTTGGTTTTAAGTTGGAAAGCAGTCAGACTCACTTGATTTTGCACACTGATGTCTTGACCAGAGTCAACATTTTAGATCTCATGAGCCAGGCATGTGAAGGTGCCTCAACAAGGTTACCATTTTGAGACAGACAGCCTGACTGGTCTCTTGCTCATATCTGGAATTTGAAACTAGCTAGTAACACTCTGCAGCTAGCAGGGGATCATTAATAGAAATTGAACAACTTCAATTTCTGGGAGCTGTAGGGGGAATAATGATAAAACATACAAATCTGGTACATCTGAAATACATTAAGACTACCTAGATGGAAGTAATTTAAATGGCTTTTCAACTTCCCTTAGTTAGAATTCTTTGGGAAAAATTAAAGGAATCTTCCTGTTCAGTGTTAGCTTTTTATTATGTGGATTTGTGGTGTTTTGTTTATTTGATGTTAAAGCAAGGGCATGGTTTTCTAAATACCTGTGGCAGCAGAAGTGTTCCCTAAACATAGGAAGCCATTGTTCTGCTCAAGAAAATATCAATTTATTTTTAAAAATTACATAGAATGCCCCTAGTTTAACTAGTTTCTCAAAAGTAAAGAAGAAAATGCCCCAGATATGCTAGCTTTTATTTTATTTTTTTTTATTCTTATTTAATTCTTTAGGATATATTCTGTTGTCATTTTAATATAGATATCACTTCTGGTTTTATTCTTATGGGAAAGACAGAAGAACAAAGCAAACAACTTCTGAACACTGTTCACCATAGTCTGTGCCATAACTTCAGATCTTCTCATGACTAGGGCATAAGATTGGGTGTAAACTCTCAGTGTTTGAGTAGTTCTGCTGGTATAGGACTCTGTCCAAATCCTTGGCTCCCCAGGCCTGCTCAGCTGCAGTCTTCAAGCAAGTGAATTCTTTTACAACTGTTCTCTTTGGAAATGCTTCTGAGCTCTGAGAAGGTGCACAGAATACCCAGGCCTCTGAGTGTATGCCTACACCACACACAGACTGAGCACTGAGGAAATTGCCTTCTGTAAATTAAGAATTTGTGATCATTAATTCCCTTTCTCTTCTCTGTGCTCTATATCAATCTGCTGGAATTTTAAGGATAGCAAATACTAATTCAGAACTGATATTTTTTTTCTGCAGTAATATACAGAAAAGCAAGCTACATTCTTCCCCATAACCTTAGCAGATAATAATCAGATGTACGAGGATTTTTTTGTTCAGCTCCTCAGTCACAGACTTCTGGCTACATGTTATTTGTAATGATCAATCAGGAACAGGAGTGACTTCGAGTGTGCTATGTCTTCTTGAGGTCACTGCCTCCTAATTTTGTGAAGTTTTGAATTTTCAAAGGGAAATACTGAATAATGTAAGGGAGCCGTTTTCAGGTAAACTTTAAAATTACTGAAATATTATTTCAGTGTCTGAAGTCAGGTTAATGTGAGAGAAAAAATAATTTCAGTGAAAGATTTTCAATAATCAGGCATAATGGAAAGGCAAATGTCTCTCTTGGGTTTCATCAGATACCAGTGCGGGGCCTGTCTGGGGTCTGCCTACACTCAGACTGCCAGTATGTACCATTGTAGAGTTTTGCAAACGTGAGAAATGAAACTGTATGAAGGCTCTGTGTGTCAGTCAGAGGCTGCCTTTGCAATCAGCCTAGGCACACTTCACAGCAGCAGAGCCCATTTTTAATGTGTCTGGAGGAAGCAAGACTTCCCAAGAACAATGTGTTACAATACTTTGATATGTACTGATTGTATTCAGGCCATTAGAGATTATTTCCCATCTGAAGTCTTCCTTTGTTATTTCATTTAAGATCAACTATTGTACGTTTCTCAACACAGTTACTGCGTGAAAGCTTTTAGTTTAAAGGGAAAAGGATCATGGTGAGCTCCTTCCAGCAGGGTCAGTGTCATCTTTGGTCTCTCTAAAGCACTTAGCCCACCAGGGCTCAAGAGATGCACTGCCTGGTCTTGAAACAGGAGCCGATTGTCATCACCCTTACTGCAGATTTTTTGGCTCTGCTGAAGTGGAAAAATGTTGTTGCTTCCTGACATTGGATCTGTGTACTCAAAGGATGAGGAATTTTGCACAGTCAGTTCAGCTGTGTGTTCTCACATGCTCTGTGATGATGATTGATGGTGGGTGGTTTAGAGAAACAGAATCCATGTTAATACATGGCTAACACAGGGGAGACTGATTTTGTCAAAAACACACATAGGTTAATAATGTGATAATTTCTGTCCATGTGCACCATGGCGAGGTCTGGCTCCCCAACCGCTCCCCAGACTTTTAAAAGCTTCCCATGTAATCCTGCCACTTTCCCCCAGAGAAGAGTAACTCAGTGTTACAGCTTTGGTTTCAGCACAAATCCAGTAATTGTTGTTTTTCTGAACTCTCTATTGCTGGGTATGTGTAACCATGCAAGAATCCTTGCTTTTATGCCAAGAAAAAAAACAGTATATGAATTAATATTTATTGTGGAGAAAGTTTTGGAAATGTGTACTATTCTGGCTCAAAACCAGCTAGAAGACAAGTTGAAAGAGCACAAAGTATACGTGCTATAGTAGAGTTGTGGTCCTATGGACAGGTCTCCTATTATTCTTGCTTTAATCCCAGCTGAAAAGAGGCTGGAGATCTTCATGGCTGGAGAGATGGACTTGCCAGAAAAAAGATTGTGTGAGGTCCTAGGTCTACTAACTTCCACATATGGTAAGACATAACCTGCAAATAGCTTACAGTGTGTATTTTTATACATCAAAGTTAGAAAGAGGGTCCGGGGGGAGAGGGAAGTGAAAGTAGAGAATGTGCAAATGAGAAAAGTTTTCATTTTTTCCTCCCAGCTTTTTAACTCAGACATGAAATTATATTTATCTGCACATTGCTCTTTAAAAAAATATCCAAACAGACAATTCCAGTTGCTTCTTGTATTGTTTTTGAAGCTATCTTTTGAAGGGGCAAGAAAAATAGTTTATTTAGGGCTACATCCTAATTGTGTGCAGATACGCTGTTACTAGTAATACTAGGAGATTAATTTAATACTTCACTCAGTCCTGAAAGTCAGGTAAAGAACATCATCTAGCTCCACCTAGAAGTCAGAACAGCAATTTAAAAACTCTAGAGGCTTTCTTGAGGGGTTTTTGGCATATAAAAAGGCATGGAGAAAGATTAGTTAGATGCAAAGTCTGTGTTATTCAGGCACCTCTAAACTGGATTCCTGCTGCATAGGCTGAGACTGGGAAAACTTTACCTTTATTTTACACAGACCAGACCTTTTCTAGAAATAGAAAATTAGGTTACAGCACTTGCGTAGGACTCATATCAGTGGCTTGCTCTGTTTCATCACACTTCAGTGATTTAATTCATTTATTTGGCATTTTCAGCTCAAACAGAAGTAGAATCACTGAATGCCGGGACCTGAACCACTTTGTAATGTACTTTGTTATGGTGCATGCTCTGTGTCCTGTTGTACAGGAGCATCTTATTCTGGTCACCATCCCTACTTGCACACGACTGCTGCATCTGCTATAGGTAGGTCAGCTTAGAGGTAATCCTGCATTTTAAAATGAGTTCAGTAAAGTTAGTTTTGAGTGGAACCCATTTTTCAAGAAGGCAAAAGATCTGAAAGAAAAAAAATATTTAATTTAGAATGGGGAACAATAAATCTGAAATTGGCTCTCCTGATCTAAAATTTAAGTTACAGTTTTACTTACTGTAGACTTATTTTTAGCAGACAAAGTGTATGTTTTGTGAATTCCTGAACATTTGGAAAAACTTGTTCCTAAAACAATTTTTAATTCTAATTTGGGAATCTAGAGAATTGTTTTCCACTTTAAATAAAAAATTTTAAACATTTCCCCATGTCTTCTTTTTAATGACATATAATTTTGCTGTTTCTTGTAAATGAATAACATTTCTGTTTGTATTTGATATCCCTAGAAGTGGGTCAGTCAATGTGGAGAAGCAATTCACTGCTATCATGGAAGTAATTTGACTATAACCTGTTACAACACTTCAGAACTAGACCAAAATTGCTAGCTTAGTTTTCCAGTGAATCATGGGTGAAACACAAGTCCTGAAAACCTTGTTAAATACTTCTTGTTCAAATGACAGTAAGTCAGGTAACAATGACAGCTCTTTTGTGATACCCACAATGCTGTGTTTTACGCATGATTTCTTACAAATATTTTGAGTTTAGGCAACAGTTAATCCCCATTTTGTCATGGAGGTACACTTAGAATCATTCATTTTCAAATTGCTACACAGATGAAATCAGTTCTGGCAATTTTGTGCCCTATTTCAGTGGTGTATTTCCAATAAAGACGTAATGATTTTATTTTTGCTTAAAGTGCAGCATGACTTTAAGAGGGCTTTCCCATGCAGCCATTTATCATGTATATAATTGCTTTTAAGTCTCAGAGGCTATAAATAAAATAACATCAGCATGTGTAAACCTGTCTGTATCTTAAACATGTTGATAACCTTCAACTCTCATATTCTCAGAGAGGCAATATGTCAGAAATATTGTTACTCCCTTTTTTAAAATCTATCCATTCAGCCTTAACATTGGTTTGAGTTTTTTTCCAGTGCATACTGTTTAGTGTGAACGCAGAGAGATACATTTTATGACAACTCCAATTTGTCACTGATTGTGCTTGACACGCTGATAGTGAGTGTAGAGAATAGAATCGAAGAGTTGTGCTATGTTATGCCTAGAGTT
>VZTL01034535.1:0-20229 GCA_013400535.1 Scopus umbretta | reverse complement strand
AAAAAAAAAAAAAAACACCAAACCAAAATGGGCTTCAGAAAGCTAGTACACGGTTTTACCCGCTGCTCTGATGTGTAAATCGATTTCATCGTAGCTAACAAAGGGTGACAGCGTGACCGGGAGGCAACTGGAGGATCTTTAGCGTGAAGGATTTCTGAAGTGGAAACAAATCTTGCAGATTTTAAAAAATAATTCTGTATGTCAGCAGCAGCTGAAATAATAGTGGTCAATTCTTTGCTCTGCGTGGGCAGCACTTTAAAGGAGTGTCCACAGTGTATCTGGTGTCCATTTATTGTTTATTCACATTTAGAAATATTACCTATATATTCAAAATACTCACTTCTGCATTCATACCTGTTTTTTGCATTCATATCTGAAGCAAAAATTACATCTGAAATTCAAATCTTAACTCTATTACAGCATCCTTCAGGTCTGCGCTAAGGTTTTCATTATGTTTCTGAAATTTATTTATTAAATGTTTATGCCCTTGTAAATTTAGGGAGAGGAAGCTGACATGTGAGCCACACGCCAGCAGCAGTCTGGCCACTTTAGCTTTTGTCAAGAACAAAAACCCCCATGATTAACAATTTTTACGTGTTGTACAGTGTATGCTCCATAAACTGCAACTGTGAAGAGGTATATGCACTCACAAATAGAGCGAGTGTAGGAAGATGCCATTTAATCTACTGTCTTGCTTTAAGTGTTTTAAGGATTTTTATAAAAGCACACACTCAAGCAGCATTAAAAGAACATTCTTAAGGCTATAATCTCCTAGGTTCAAAAATGCTGGAGTTCGGTTTCTGATCCTTGTAGTGTGTACCACACTTCCCCCATATGCTCAGTTTCTATGCTATTCACGCTATTAGCTGTAGCTTTAGATTTAATTTGTATCTTTTTTTTTTTTTTCCTTTCCCGGTGGCAGTTTACGGTACAATGTGATGCTAATTTTGCATTAACAGCAGCAAAAAATAATTTCAACTGATTAAATTAAAATGCATGGTTGTGATTTCATCTTCAGCTCCCTGCTCCTGAAGGAGACTTTTAAAGTTGCTGATCTGTTGGAGGCAGGAGGGCGGATGTCCGAGGACGGCGATGGGAGAGTGCTGTGCCCGTGCCTTTATTCCCCCGAGAGGAAATCTCTAAGTGGAGCTGCTGTCCCTTCGCAAATCACAACTTACTCCCCTATTTTGCCTGGGGTTCAGCCTTTAGGTATGCCAGTAAAGTAAACAGGAACGCTAACCTTTGCCTGTAGTAAGTGATACCTTGTGCCAAGCAGTTTGTATTTCCATTTCCATAATTCTAGTGATTTAACTTCTGTTCCCTCTGGTACATAAGACTGTTTCTGGGTTGGATGTAAACAATAGTTACACTGCTGTTGTTTCCCTTCTGTAATAACCCGTATTTAATGAAGTGGAGAATAAGTAATAAATACCAACTGTTTGTAGATCTGCCTGCTGGAAGCAGAAGAAGGTATAATTGCTTTTTAGTACATTAGTGCCATCATTCCTGTGATTAGCCAGGAGCTGGTCTGAGATGTTTATAACGTGACCAGAATCGATCCCTGCATCACCACCACCACGCAGGCATCTCCGCTGCTCTGAGGAGCCTCCGTGGGTCCAAACGCGACTTCGGCTCTTTCTCAAGATTTTAGTCTTCTGACTTGGAACCCGGTATCCAAGAACTCAGAATTAAACACCTATTTCATTTAAGCAAGTCTGGACTTCTAATAAATTCAAAATCCTTTTTTCTGCAGTCAGTTCATTAAATTTTAACTTGTGCAGTCTTTTTCTGGAAGGGCTTTGAGCAGGATTTTCTCTTTGCCGGGATAAATTACATTTCTCTGTAGATGCTGTGGGTTGTGGTATATGTAAGAATGATGTTACGTGAGTTCTAAAACTGGCGAATACCATTCTATTTATTGGATTAACCTCTGAACTTTCCAGTCTTAAAAATACCTCAAAACATCAGACATGAAGCAGACAGCTTTTTTGTTGTTGGTTTATAGCCACAGTTTGGGTATAATTTACTTCATTTGTCATCTTCTGTAATTATTTTTCCAATGCTACATCTACCGCAGAGACAATATGGGAATTTCAGTAAGCTGTGAAAAGCTGTTCATGAGGGGAATAACAATTTAGACATGTGGAGGTAGTTAACTTGCATTCATGTATTTTTAAATAGAAGTTTCTTTATCCTTCTTATTTTTGTCCTTTATTATTAATAACATTGTGGCTTTTCCCAAAACACTGCCACAGTGTATGTGAGTTCTGCCAACGGCCGTACTTGGAGGGCAGTTCCTTTCGATTAGCCCGTATTAGCCAAAATGGTCTGAAATAACAGGGAAGTAATTTAAGCTGCTAACCTGGGCCAAAAGCCGGATTTCCCCTCATCACACAGACTGTAACTGAAATGAAGGACAAACCTCTTTTGCAGTGCAGGGAACCGTAAGTAAATGAAGAGCCTGCTCGGTAATAAAACGCCAGTAGGACTTTAGTCTTAAGTATTGACCCACACTGGTAGTTTTGTGATGTGTTATTCCATATAATTTCCTACTCAGCTTGCCATTACTACGCAGGTTACAGCTTTATACTTTGGAATTCCCTGAAGCTTTCCGCCGTAAACCTTAGGAATCAGCCTATTTATGAGACCTTCTCATAATCACTTTTAATTTACTTTATCTGTTCTGCCCTTCTGGTTGCAGACTGGATGGCTTTTACACAGCAATAAAGTTAGTAAATACGATGTTTACATCAGGCCTCTTGCTCCAGCTTGAGCCTTCTAAAAATCTGTGAGAGGCCACACGTCCCCTTGTTTGAAGGAGGCTGACAGCATCTGCCTTCAGAGTCCCAGCTGAAGCCCCGTTGTCCTCCACCAGATCTCCAGACCTGCAGATCCCCAGCAGCAGCCGCAGAAGCCCAAGGTTGTGTGCACGCCAGCGAGATCTGTCCTCTCTGCTTTCAACCTCCTTTTTCTCCGGCCGCCTTTGAAGGCCCTGCCGTGCAGCGGTCTGTCTGGAGGACTGCAGTCCAGCTGAGTGCTCTTCGTGTTGCTGAGCGTAGTCTAGCTGTTCCTTGAGATCTCCCAGCCCCGCTGCTGAGCCAGGTTGTTCTTACATCTCCTCCTTTCATTTCCTTTGTTCAAGTGCAGCGAGTTAACCGGCTGTGCTTTTATCTGTTCTTCTATGTAGTGACCTTCCTAACTGCACCAGATGACTTTCTTCACTTACTCGTAAGTCATCTCCTACTCTTTTATCAGATTTTTTTCTCTTCTGCTTTTTTTCCTAGCGCAGTGCTTTATTTTACAGCTGTCAGCAGTTATTTGAAGTATACCAATGTCACTATCCCTGAAATCCTTCCAGTTAGGGAGATAACTCTTTTAACACCCGCTGATCTCTTCATATACATCTCTCTATATATAGATATATCTCCCCTATTTAAGATCTCCGGTCTCTGGTTCTTTATTTAGGAGAAATGCAACAATTCTTGTATTAGCGCTGGCCTGCTGAACGTTTGGTTTATGTTTGGACTTTGCTGTTCTTGACCTTCATGAAGGAGAGGCAGTGTAGTGAGGAGAGACCAGCTTTAATGTATACATCTGTTTATTCTGTGCAGACTGTAGCTGGGGTGCTCTATCGCCAGTCTCCTAGTCCTTTCCCACTGAGATCTGTGAAATAAATCTCTGATTTCTTCTTATGCTGCTCGCTCTGTAAAGAATATTTTTCCAATCTCACATGACTAAGCTGCACTCCTGCTCACTTTCAGGTCCTCCGGGCAAACTCATTTTTCCATGTTTCTCTCTTCACATTTCTTTCCAAGTCCTTGAAGTTGCACTGAAAGGAAAATAAAGATAACTTGTCTATACCATTCACTTAAGTGGATTTTCCTTTATATTGCTTTCATCTCATTGGACGTTTTAAGTGTGTGCCGTACAATGCAATTAAGAAATAACACAGTTTATTGAAATACACAACAAAGCTCCGTATTCTGGATGTACTCAGTAAATCAGCATCTTGAAAAAGTACCAAAGAGCAATCCAGTGTTTCAGTCCAGCTAATACTCATTTGGAGGCTTTCTTGGACAGAACTAACACTAGCAATGGCAATGAAATGGCTTAAGTGTTACAAATTTGCTGGTGGCTAGACACAGAAATATGAGGACTCTTCCTAAAGGCTGACAAGTCCCTTCCTAGTAAATATTATTATTAGAACTGTTCATTGTAGGATATTTGGATTCAGTGGCAAGGGAAACAAAGCTGGAAAGAATATTCTCAGTGCTCGCAGAGGTGTTATAATACGAGGAGCAATAGAGATAATGAGATTAATTAGTAAGATTTATTAACACAGACCTTTCAGCGGTTCCATTGTAAGAAGAGGTAATGAAGAACTTCTTAATGCAGAATGAAATTAAGTTATCGATAAATACAAAATTGATATATATACTTACCGCTGGCGTCTCACAGAAAGAAAATGGGAAACACTTTCAAAATTCTTCCAGAGAGAAATGAGATGGGAGATTTCAACCAACCAACCAACCAAACTTGCTTGCTTATTACCCTGATTGGCAGCCCGAGATGCTCTTCATCAGAAAGTATCTTAAATCATCAGGAAGGGCCAAGCTGAGCAGGAGAAGGGCAAGAGGGAGGGAGGGAAGGAGATGAAGTTTGTGAAACTAGTCAATGTGTAGCACATGAAGTTATTTGCCTTTAGTTATACACGTATAGAAGTCACTATTTACACATATCTTTTTTTCTGCATTTTTTGGCAGTCAGTTTTGTAACTATATGGAGATATTTCAGATGAGAGTCATGAGCCCGTGCCTTCACTCCTGGATGGCAGCGTGATTGACGCTACCGATGGCCCTGGGTGGAGTAACAGCCCGAGAGGTGGTGGTGGGTACACCGGACCTCGGGTGTTGTGTAGCCTCAGGATTAGCCTGTTATCGGGTCACCCGTGTGACTGAAGATCTCATACCAGTCCTTCATTTTTCCATGGTTAGCTTTCCGCCAGATGAGTCAGCCAATCCAAACGCCACCCTTGGCCGCTTTTTTGTGGGATGTAATGTAAGTGACAGCGGAACGTCTGCCTGGTGGTGGGAGAGAGCAGGACTGTCCCTTTTGGTGATAACTCACTGTTAAATCAGGCATGTCTTGCATCTGCATGGGAAAAAAGCAAGGCAAAGAAGCATTTTTCCTGCCGCAACAGAAGCGTGGCCATGGGGCTTTTCTTGGAGCTGGTGTTTTATCAGTTGCAAATGCAGTGGTGGTCACACTCCTGTCTTCCCACGTCCCTTTTTCTCCCAAACCACCTGCATTTTAAGAGGTTCTTGGGTTTGCAAGCATTTGTAGCTCATTCTTTTCCAATCTTATATCAACATTGCTTTTTTTAGTGTATGCAGTGCATGCTTCCCAAGGTCCCAGCCGTGTCTCTGCGTGCTTGTAGACCATTGATGTCAGCAGGACTCTGAAAACCTACTAGAGGGTGGATTTTGGACCAGGAATGCTTTTTCCCCCAGTCATGGGTTGAATGCTATTCCAACTTTTACTCTGGCAGCTACCATGAAAAGCATGTGTTTTGAACATCAGGCGCTGCTATTTGTTCCAGGATACAATAATTCCATTTTCAAATACAAAATGTACAAACATCCTGTCCACTTCTGTGATGAACGCTACTTCCAAAAAAGGTCTCTTAAGATAATACCGAAAAGGATACATCAAAGAGGAACCTTGTAAAAAATTTTCCCCCCATCTAAAATAAACCTGCAAACAAAGCCCTGGATAGGATGTTGGTATTAATAATTCTTTGCGTGGCTTCCTCGTTGACAGAGGATCTGTAAACTTAGGGGGGGTTTATCTATTTATAAAGCATTTTCTGTTCCAGCAGTTTAAATACAGTGGGGTTTATTTTGATTTATGAACGATAGTTAAGGTAGACTGACTAGCTGCTTTCTCTTCCTTCACTTCTACATCTACCTGCTGCAGTCTGCATACATGCAGCTGTGAAAGAATTAATTAAATTATGCTGCCCATAATTATTGTGCTATCCTCTGGAATGTGGTACCTCCAGGAATGGGATGCTCCAAACACTTTATTTAGAAGCTATATGTAAATTGCCCCCAAAAATGTGGTTTTATTTGTTTATCGTGTTCTATGCAGGACAATGAGATTGTTTCCTCCATTTATTGAGGTTTAGGAATATGTCAGATAGTCTGTGCTGTTTAGACCGTTGCTCTGTAGCTGGCCATAAGCAATATTCCTTCAGTTACAAGCGGGTTTTAATTATTTTTTACCAGGAAACTTTTGTGCAAACAGTGACTGATTTAAGTACACGTCCTTGGTTTTGTTTTTCTGTGACCTGATTGAGCTCTTTAATTCCTCAGAATGAGGCAAACCAGCAATAAAGCTCAAAGCAGGGTTTTATGCTGCAACATATAATGGTGCCACATAGCCTTCAGGCAGGCCAAAATAGTCTGGTTTTAAATCCAAGATAATTCTTTGAAGGATTTATTCCAGTCAGGAAAGGCAGTGGGATCAGCACAAAATATATTTTATTTATGCCAGAGATACAAAGTTGAGGCTTTCTTTGGAGAAACACAGCTACTGCGACTTCTGCAGAGATTTAGGCCTGGAAGTGGGAATTCTTTGATTTTTTTCCAGTTGCTTACCCATTCCTCCGAAAAATCACTTCTTGGTCTCTTCGTTGGTTTGTTTGCTGCAAAGGAACAGCTTAATACTGCAAAGCAGCCACTGACTAAAGATATGAAATAATTTCTGGGAATTAACACAGACTGCGATTTTAGAGATTTCTAGCTGTCATCCCATTTGTTTAGTTTCCACTGGTGGGCTCTGCGGGGAAACTGTTGTCTCCTTGCACTGGGAGAAACCTCGCGCATTCCCTCTCTGTTTCCTATGATGCAGAAACTTTAGATGCAGAGCCAGGGCAGGGTTTGCCCACGTTGGGTTTCGCCTGTGTCACCTGTGATTGCTAGAGTTGATCAAGAGGTATGCATCAAAAAATATGAGAAGGTTCAACAAAGTTACGGAAATAATTAAGGGAAAGCTTTTGCTTCCCTTCTTTATGGTTATAACATTTGGTATTTTCTTAAAAATCCAGAATGTCAAATCTGACCTGTTTCTGTGCTAGACACCTTTAATGAAAAGAAAAACAGTCACACGACTGCTGGAGAGCCAAATGTTAAAGATGTGATTTACCCCGAATTCTCTGTCGCATTTATACCTCAAGTCATTGTCTAGATGAATACTCAGGTAAAGTTGCATGGAAATTATTTTGTTAGGTCCCTTTCAAAGTCAAAGTAAGTGTTAGTCCTTGTAGAAAGAAACAACCTGCATGTTATTTTGGCAATGTTTGGTAAGAGAATAACAGAGCCCAGATTTTTCTTGTAATTCATTTCATTACAAAAAGTACATGATGCTAAATGACTAAGAGACACTATTTGAATGAACGGGTTTCTAACTTGGTTTTTAAGTGAAAGTCAGATTATTTCTTGGCCCCCTAACTATGAAAATATTTTAACAGGTTTTTTGCTTGACCCTGTAGTTATATATTTTATTTTACATAATGCCTATGATCCGTAGCGCTGAGAAAGGCTAATAGCTGCCACCAATAAAAAAACCCACAGGAATCATGACAAGCCAGAAAATACCTAGCAGGTCCATGGGCCCTCCTTGTGGACACGGCACGCTGGCGTTTCCAAGGCTGAATTGACTCTCAGGTCCCATTAGTGCCATACTTTCTGTTGGCCTCTTTTTGGTGGGATGAAGGAAAGGGAAGGCTGATGTGCAATTTTGGCATGGGTCACAGCACCCAGGAGAAGGCAGGGAATATATCCGTACTGCTCCACTCTCTCTGTAGTATCGTACCAGCCATTAACGAGACTGAGCTGCACAAGTGACTCTACTAAGAGCGTCACTGAAATGTCCATCGACGTCCAGAGCTGTCAGCCATGCCCTCTAATGCGTAGAGCTCTTCTGGGTGGCTGGACTTGGTTTCAAGATGCATGAGGCTTGATTTCAGCTGATGATAGCTTATGTGTGTAGATGCTTTTCTCAACTTGTAGGTGACAATCCTCAGTTCACGGGGACAGTTCTGGCAGGAAGGTGCCACCAGCGACTGCAGAGGGAAACCTTTCGAAACCACCGCGGTGGCTGGCCTCTATGCCTGCTCTGCTCTTGGGGTGGCAGACCCACCGGGAGAGCCAGGGAGATCGGGGTCACTGGCCTCGAAGGGAGACACGATGTCGTCCACACGTTAGAGCTCAGGCCAGCATGGCGTACGTTCATTCGTTAGCGCAGGCGGCGGTGTCCTGTTGATGATAACGGAGCATCTGTTGGTCCTGGAGGCAAGAAGACGCAAGATCTCTTCTTGTTGAAGCCATCTGTCAAGCGTGTAACGGCCTTTCCTTTCTAGTCATCCCCTACTGCCTCCCTAAGCTGGAGAAGTCTGTTCAGCTTAACCGTGGTGCATGTAACAGTAATGTCGGTGTAGCCCATGGGCCTGATGCCTTTTCTCTTGCCCCTGAGCTGCTGAAGTTCTTTAGGGGACTGGCTGAAATGTTCCTGCTTATGAACCTGTTTTTCCAGTTGAGTCAGAACCTGGAGTTCAGTCATGGGACTGTTTCTGAGTCCCATCAGTCTATCCCTTGTCTTGCATCTACCAGTAACCACCTTTTCTATCAAGCACATCTTGCTGACACATATGAAGTACCACCTGAAATGATTTTAAGAAGTTTTAGTACCACCCCAGTCAGATTACCTAAATGTGGTGCTTGAAGAGTGCACGTAGTTTGGTTTTCAGATACAGCTGTGTTTTACTGTTTATTCTGTGTTTAGTATAGTACCTAGCGTATCATATAGCCCTTGCCACAGAAAATCTATAAAATAGATTTTGATATTCAAAATGTCTTGTTATGCAAAAAATGTACAGTGGGAACGTGAGGTTGAGTGACACAGTATCTAGGCTATGTTGAAAAGCTGAGCCCATAAATTCTATGTTGTTAAAGAATTTAAGGAGAATAAAACTAGATGCTTTAAGAGAGGATGCCAAATAACTGAGAGTTGGGGGAGGAATAAAAGTGGGAAAGCTGTGCAAAGAGGCCAAGGGCAAAAGCATGGCAATGAGAAGTAAAAATAGCAGGATAAAGATCATACTGCTACTAAAAAATAGCCTGTAGTTCCTCATGTGTATGTGAAACTTGAATAGTGACCAAAATAACCTTCATGGAAGAGAAATCCAAGATATTTACTTCCAAGCTCTCCAGAACAACTATGTATGGATGTAGGTGATGAAGTATCTCCTTGTGAAAGAGCTTTTTACCCAGTGGAATAAAATCAAGACAAATTAAATTTTGTTTCTTTATTACTTTAATTGCTGGGATTAAAGATTTCACTTTCAGGTAGTTTGATCTGCAGTTCTTTAAAAATATAATCTCTCATAATTGTATCTAATGAAAACATTAATTACATAATTTTGTATTTTAATTCATTCATCCCCTTATTTCCAAGCAATAGGGTTTATTGCAGAACTTCGGAAAAACAGATTTTGTTAAAACAGGGTATTAAAAAAGTGTCAGGAAATGTCAAGCATTTTATCATGATTTCCTACAGTCATTGCTCTTGCAAATTCAATTTACCAGTTCACTAAGATGCTCTTTTTGAAAATATTGCATCTACATTGAAGGGAAAGGGAATTTCAAGACTCAGAAATTGAGATAAGAAGTTCAGAAGTAGCCCTGATTAAATTTGCTTGGGCTTTTTGCTTGTATGTTTTGTTCTGACATTTTGTGGTGCCTCTTAGGTGGGAAACAAAATGAAATGTTTCCTTAAAGCAGCACTTTTGCCTACAAAAGCAACACATGCATTCAGTTTAGCTCGTCAGATTCATGCATTTTCATTCTAGGATATTTTTGGTTTTATATATAAATATCCATAGCTCTTTAAGGTAAGGCTCATTCTCAGTATTTATTTTGCAGGGGATTTTCTCCTTTCTGTAACGGGATGGATTAAAAATAGCCAAGATTCAATCAACAAGGCCAAGCAAGGCAAACTAATCTGGTTTTAAACTACCGAGCTGGCATATACACCGAGAGAGGGATTGGCACGGGGCTTTTTATGTTGCTTTGCAGCTGGCAGAGCTACCTTTAACTGCAAGTTTCTTTTTGAGTGAAGTCCAGCTTAGTGCTCTTATCAGTACTCATCCCAACCAAATAAGCTTTTCTCAGAAAACAGGGAATCGATAGACTCTTAAGTTTATGTAGTGACTTAATACCTGTCAGGGCTCTGAACAATGCCAGAACCTGGGGATTTGCCTGCAGAAAGCCTCCCAGAAGTTGGTGAGGCTCTTAACAGCAGCATTAACTTCTAATCTGTGATTTTCTTTCTCTGTGGGGAAATGGGGTGACGTTTTGTGTGTGACTGTGGCCTGGTGGGTCGGTCTTTGGACACCCGTCTCCCTGAAGGGCATTAATGAATGAGTGTTGAGACGTCAGGTGTGTCCGTGTTTAGGCAATTGATGATGCTCTCTGCTTTAGCAAGTGCCTCGAGCACCTCTGACTTCTTTTAACGTCTGCATCAAAGCTACCTTTAAAGGTGCCTCTTAAAATTTATCTTTTCTGTAACGAGCTTTTTGGTGGTTGGGCTTCCCTTTTGTCTACCCTGTTCCTCTCCGCATGTGCTTTCTCCCGAAGTAATCTCATTATTCTTTCGCTGCAGCACTATACCAGTATGTTGGCTCCGAAATTGGTTTCTAAGTCTTCCACACACTGTGTGTCTGCCAGGATTTTTTTCCCCCAACATTTCCTGTTGGTATTTTATTTTTCTCTATTTAGATTAGTTTCTGTCACACCCACAACATTCCCAAATCCTGTTTTATCCTTTTTTTGCTCAGTGTTGGCACCATTTCTTTCAGCTGTACTCACGACACTGGGATTCTTTCAGATGTTGTTTTCTCATTCTCTGTTTGTGTCCCAACTTCAGTCGCCAAGGAGCAGCCCACTTTCTGGTGCAGAAAGCCGTGACTCCAGCAGTTTCCTGCTCTAAATTATTTTCTCACATTTTTGTCCCAATCTGTTGAGACACTTCGAGGAGCGTATTTTTCCACTCAGCTCTTCTCTTTTGGTTTCACCTCAGTTCATCCCTTCAGTGTGTACTTCTGCTCAAAATAGAGAATTTACAGTGGCGTTGGCAGAGAAGCAGTATTGCAGCGGCGTTTTGAATGGCTGGAAATAAAGCTAGATGGCAGCCTGAAGGGTGGTCCAGTAGCTGAGGTCGTGCAGTGCCTGGAAGGGAAGCATTACCTACGTGGCTTTAAAAGCAACTGCATGTTTAGAGGATGTGCTGGAAGAATTGGGAAGGTTTAGACATGGTTTAGTTACCAAGTAGAGTAAACGGAGCCAAGTCGGAGGTAACACCTTGGTTACGTCCTTCCAAGACTAATACTGAGGTTCTGCTGGTCGCTGGGTTAAGAGGATGAGAGGAGGACTTGTGGGAGAAGATTAATAGCTATGCTTCCACTGCTTTATCTTGCACCACTGTGTGAACGTTCCCAAGTAAATGTTAAAGCTGTCTGACTTGGATTTTAGTTCAGAAAGCTCTGGAGAGTAAAGGTAGATTGGCAAGTCGTCAGCATAAAGATTACAGCTGATTTGGTTTCTATGAGTAGGACTCAGCCATGCCCCTTGCCTTGGACAACCATTTTGAAACTCTCCTGGAAAACAACAGGCGGGATGGGAATAATTCTGTGAAAAAGATCCAGATGGAATAATTAGCGGGGGGGGGAGGGGGGGGGCAGGAAGAAAAAGAGTGGTATTAAAGTAGGCAAAATTTGAAGAAAGCAATGCTGCCAGTGGGGGCAAAGTTCCTGCCAGTGGTGTGGACGGAGAGGCTGGGAAACGTGCCGGTAGAGACCTCACCCCGTGCGACCTGATTTGAGAGTCGCCCCCAGTTATGCTGCTGATCTGCCTCTTCTGTTCTGGGCTCTTGTTTTCTTTCATGGCACCCGCGTGTTACGAATTTTTACCTTGAAATACATCTGCTTGTTCGTGCCTCTCGGCAAATCTGTTTCTGCTGTGCAATTTGTGCATAGTTTCTTCTGCCTCAAACTGTACCAGACACGGTACAAGCTCGGATGTAGGATCTCCCTATGAGGAACGTGTTGGTTTAATACACGCATTCTGCAGGGGGAAAAAGGTTGTTTATTTTACAAGGACTTAGAAGTATATAGCAGCAAGGAAATGCACTGCAGGAGAGGTGGGATTTGTAAAGCCTCGGGACAGCAGACGGTACTCATGGCACGTTCAGCGCACAGTGCTGTCTGTCCCTCTGGTAGCAGTCCAGACTCTATTAGTGGAGCTTCTCTGTGGTACCTAGGTCCAGCTCAGTGTGCTTTAAGCTGTTATATCTTCCATCACTTGTGTGGTATGGAAAAAACAACAAGGGAGAAAGAATAGCGCTTGTGCAGGTGGAGTACAGGTAATGAAGAGGGAGGAGAGGAAAACCCAGAGTTTGTCCGTCCTCAGGGGGGGAATACTGAAGCCAGGGCACAGCGTCTTACCGAAGAGACCAAGTGCCTAAGAGTTTGGGAAAAGAAAATTAATAAATACAGAAAATAATAAATCAAAACTGAGTGACAGCAAAAGAAAGATTTGCTACCAGCCCTTTTTGCTGAGAAAATAATCTTGATCTCACCAACTTCCAACTATATACCTCGGAGGCTGTCAGTTAACTGACTCAGAAAAACATGAGTAATTTATTCACAAGAAGCAGGTATTTCAGTGAGTTTTTGAAAGCGAAGGCTGTAAGATAAGCTGCTCGTTAGCCATGTTAATCTGGTTCATAGGAAACAGCCATATTCTGCTTTGCTGTTGCTTTTGATGAAAATCCGAGCAATGTTATTCTTCTCACAAGATGTGTGCTGGAGTGCTGAAAAGTGGTGATCCAAAAAATGATGCCTGTTCCCTGGAGTAAAGGATGCACAGCTACTCCTGAGCTGATGACTGCAGGGTGTACATAACACGCTCTGTAAGAACAATTCCATTGCAAATAAGCCCAGAAGGAACTTTTCCATCAGCTGTGGCCCCACACTCACTGAGGAGCCATGGAGTGATGGTTATGAGTTGGGGGTCTGACGACTTAGCTCCCCTGTCAGTGCGCTTGCAACCTCGGTCAAAACACTTACATACTCCGTGTCTGAGATTTCCTTTCTGTGGACAGGACACCAAGGGTGGTGATGGCTCATTCGTCTTCAGTCCAGGCACGCACATGACAAATTTCAACGAACTTAGTATGCCAGGCTCATAGGAAGCGGTCCTCCAGATGGACCCAAGTGGAAGGGTTTGGGTTCGTGTGCCTGAGGTCGATGGGTTAAAGCGGCGGGCCAGGTCCTGGGCCGCTGACGGCACTCGCCGTTCTGCAAAAGAGCAATCTCCCCACAAAATGAAAGCATGCCCAGCCTTTAAGATATATTGGGTTTCTCTGAATTTCAGATCTGTTTTTCTTTAGAAACATTGGCTCGGGTTTGCTTAAATTTCTGTTTAAACTCCTGGAAGTTAAAGGTTGAATATTTTTGGGAACTTTCCACCATACTAAGCTCTGTTGCATAAGTTGCTTCGCTACATACTCCTGATAAAAAGGTATGTGCTTTTTGTCGTCTCAAGGCTTGCTGTGAAATCCGAAAACTTCAGGCTGTGTCACTTTAATATACAAACATGCTAAGCAATACAAAAGGCTTAAAATCAAAGCTGTGCTGTTATCTCTTCAGCCCAGGAGCTTTTTCAAGGAGGTTCTACTGCAGAAGCAGAATAACTTCCAGTTGCGTCTTTGAAGTTTTTTTAGTATGATATCATGGACATTTAATCCGTGCTGTGGCTGCTCTTAAAAATAGTGAGAAATTGCACAGTGAAGCAGGAAGGAAAAGAAGCTGTTTGAACGTTTCATCAGCCTCACTTGATAGAGTCTGCTGGTTCGGTCCTGGTATGGAAGTAAACCTGGTCACGGCTGTAACTTTAAGTCGGATGCTGCTGAAATGTCCCAGTTCAGGTGTAGTACAGTGTGATGATGTGTAGAGATATAAAAACTACTAAAGTGATGACTACAACATAGGCTTTAATGTTATCCCCAAGACTCGGAGCGTGCATTTGTGGCTAGAGTCAACGGAGAGGCGGCGTGTCCCCGGCAGAGGTCTCGGCTCGCAGCAGAGTGCCGCTCATTCACATCTCTAAATCCGCGTACCGTGAAGTCACTTTCCCCCCCCTTAGGTAAATGCATTCAAAGTTGCACTGGAATTATTTTGCTCATGTTTGAGAGTTTTTTGCCTCTGTGTGTTTGGTTTTGTGGTTTTGTGTTTGGTGGTTGTATTTGTTCCACAATGGCATTAAACTCTGGCAGCTAACGCCGGGAAAGAGGTGTTTGCTGAAACGCTGGATCCTAATCCCAGCCACAGGGTTTCAGCAACAAGTCATTTGGCTGAATAATTTCCTTGCTCAGCCCCCGTTTCTCCATCTATTCAGTGAAGAAAATAGCCTGAAATCCACTTGACCTTCTGCCTTGTTAGTAAGTACGATTAACATTGTTCTAATGAGCTAGAGAATCAAAATTACTGCATACTATCATTTAATTAAACTATGTTTCAGAAAACTGTTGTTTAAACGGTAACTTACATTTCCCTGGCATTGGTTTAATCGTTCCTTTTTCTAACTTCATTCCCCTTTACTTACTCTTCTCCCTTTAATTAGTATCCCTTTGTTCTTTTTTCCTACGTCTGTCTCTTCCCTCCTTATTTTCCCTTCTTTTTTAATTTGCTGTCATTTGGCGGGTCAGGCACTAAAGTGGTGTGAACGATACAGAAATACCTCCAAAGGCAGATGCAATTCTGCTTTCATTGCTGCCTCCATGAACGTGTGTGGGCAAAGCATCGGAGCACGATGGAGATCTAGGGTGGGTAATGGGAACTGAGGAATGTGCAGGAAGGGCAGACACTCCTCAAAGAAAACAAACAGGTTGGCTCTCCGGTTAAGGGTAAGATTGAAAAAGGAGGTGGGAAAAGCCCCAGAGGCTTCTGCTGAACTCTGCATCTCTTCGCTGGTGGTCCACGGCCTTTGCAGATGCCGGGTGAGAAGGCACCAAGGGCCAGCCTCGTGGCTCTGCTCTGCTGCCGTCTCTCTGTGCGCCCTCCACCCTGCCGCCCTGGACAAGCCATCGCGCCTCGCTCTGCACGCTTGGCTTTCCAACCCAATGCAAAGTTCTCTCCCTGTGCCGGCGCTGCCCGCTTCGCCGGTGGTCTCCGTGCACGCGTCTGCCGAGAGCGTTAGCTGGTCGCCGTGTGCTCACAGGCGTTTGGGCTCAAGCAGCAAAGATGTGTTGATGGCACAGTCAAGAGGAATTCTTTTTTTATTCTTTAACTATGTCCATTTTTATAGAGAAGAAATAATAACATCCAGGCATTGGTGTTTATCCTAACTGGAGGCCTGATTTATGCCTCTCCTTTTCTCAAGGGTACTGCTCTCAGTGTTCATGTAGTGAAATGGCACTAGAAAATGAACATGCTTTGGAAACTATTTATGGATTCGAATTGGCTGCTTTTCTACTTAATGAAGTCCCTGTCTTTGAGTCTGTGCCATTTAATTAAGTGGTTTATATAATTACTCTCTGTCATCAATTCTGTCCACTCTGGAAGGTTTGTGTTTTCATACCGAAGAAGGTGTTTTATTTAATGCCTGTTTGTAAGTCCTTTAATTTGGGAAACAAAACAGCACACAAACATGCAGAATCCCAAGGTAAAGACATTTCCTGTAGCGGGGTGGACTGAGTTAAGCGGGATGAGATGCTGCTAAGGCCATTCTTTTTTTCCTCGGCTACTGATGTACCAAAACTTTTTCTCTGATTCCTCCTCTTTTTAGGAAGAGGAGCTGCAATCCAATCTCTGTGTCAATATCTGTGCGCAACATCTGTGCGCTCTTGACCAAAGACCTAGCCTGGCTCTTTCTTTGCTATAATCCTGGAGACATTTTGGGCTTATGAAAGGTTTGGCGTTCTTTACATGCAGGTAGTACCTCTTCGTGCCTTCAACAGCTGCTCTGTGTAGCTTCACCGCATTCGTAGTGGTGAAGTCACTAAAGCATCTCTTGCTTCGGAGCCTTCTCTGCATCCTTACCTGTTTGACCTGTTAACGTGCGTTGCTCGTCAGAGGGAAGGTTTCCTTCTCAGCAGCGGTTACTTTGGTGACAGAGCAGAGCTTTCAGAGTAACCTGGTTCTTCACGAGAGTTCATGGGTGGCAGATTCCTTCTGACTAAACGGAGAGCCCTGTGTGGAAAACGCATCTCCAGTTTTTCCACTTGACCTTAGCTTTGGTAAATTGTGACAGATCCTTGCTTCTCCTGCTGTAACCTTTGGGTTTTTTTTTTAAATTGTTCTCCTTTTTTGTTATTGTTTTCTTAAACCCTCAGCTGTTCTCTTGATTCTCAAATTCTAGTTATAAGAACTAGACACAGCTTTCCATCAACAATTCCAGAATAACTTTATGACAATCAGTCATGATTATTCCTCTATTTATACATCTTAGGATTTCAGTAGCCTTTTTAAACACTATGTCGTACCATAATCTTGTGTTTCAGCTGCTTATCAGCCCCGTGATCACAAAGTCTGAAGGGCAAGAAAAATCTTTTTTCCTGGCAGACTGGTGGTACAGTAGCACACAGGGAATGGAGACAAAAGTTCTCTTTATTCCTGAATGGCGTTGGATTAGGCTTACATAAACTGTGAATGCAGCGCTTTCCTTGCTAGCTCCCCGCTCATTATTTGTAAGGTGGGTCAATACAGCGGCCTTTTCAGATCTGAAGCAAGGAGAGGACCTAAGCAAAAGAACCGTAATTGCATTTAAACACAGCTTGTTGAATCTCAAAGTCATTATCTTCACAAACTTTAATTTCCATATACATCGTTAAAGGCAAATGTCATCAGGCCCCCACGGTAAATTCTTTAAAGGACTACAGGGCCATGTTTTCCCCATTAACTGTTTGTGTGCAGGGTTTGTTCCAGCTTTTGAGGAGACAGCAGGGGACTCCGGTAAATACGGCTGGAACAAATTGCAGTTGTGTCATTTATTCATTAATCCCTCCAGCTCCTCGGAGCGAACAGCACAGCAGAACTGCTTGGATTACCCCTGAGGCTCTGCGGCTTCACTTTCTTTCTCACACTGAAGTGGTTTATCTTGATTCTTATCTTCTTCTCATCACAGCATTGGATGTAACATGGGGCTAATGATTAATGTGATTTCTAAATACAGAATTTTTATAAGGTCAGTCCTAAGAGAAACTGGGACCTAAATGCAGGCTTAAGAATTGCTTCCAGCGATAGACATACCCTGTTTAGTAAAAGCTTTATCAGGACAGAACTTGGCTGTTGGGCTCCAGAGGACAACATCTGGTCAAAGCCCTTGCTCCAGAACCGAAGTAGGTGACGTGCTGCTGGCTTCTGCCGTCTTTGGGCGTGCTGTGTCTCTAAGGTGGTGATGTGCAGGTGATTTATGACTGTGGAAGGCAAAACAAGAGTACTTTATATGTCGATATATATTTGAAAATTACTTGAAAATTCTGGTCCATTTTCTACTTGTTACGATTTCTGGAGTTTTGAAATGGTACTGTAATTATTTACATAAATATTTCATTCAGGAGTGCTGGATTCAGTACTGGGAAAAGGAGCGGTGGAAGCCTTGCAGGTACTCTAGTTCTTGGGAGAAAATGTGCCCAGAGCAGCAGGGTGGGAACCAGTGTGTGTCTGATGCTGTGCTTCCCAAAGTCCATCAAAAAAAAACCCTTATACATTTGATGTTAGAACGAACCACACCTCTCTTCCACCCACAGTTAAGAAAACATGATGCAGAAGGAAGGGCAGGACTTTCATTTACCTTGTGCTGTGACCTAAACCCTGAGGAGTGACTTACAGATCAGCATCCGTCTTTCTGCATGTGAGCCTGGAAATACAGAACAGCTCTGTGCGAACCATCTGTACGAATTACTTCAGCTAAAAGTAATGGTCAGGACTGCAGCGAGCCTTGGTCTACCGGTCCCGACCGGCGTTCCTCCGCGCGCGCTTCACGCCGCGCAGTCAGACAGGCGTCAGGTAGCGAAGGACACAAGCAATACTGGTACGTTTCTGCGCCGGGCATCGTAGGGAATGCAGATTCCCCGCTGTATGTAAGGTGTCTCGTGTGCTGGTCTCTTCATCCATCGCCCGACAGCGATGGCTTGCTCCATCACGGAGCCATCCCAATAAGTACGAGCGCCCTGTGTGGGCAGGTCCCTGCTCTGCGTGACGGAGGCGGTATCGAGCTGAAGCTGTTTAAGGAAGCGTGTGCCAAAACTGTCACTTTTACAACGGGAAGAGCCATTTCTTGTTCCTTAACTTCATTCTCTAGGTAAATTAAATTTTTGGACTACATTATTTTGTTGCAGAATAAGAATCTAAAATAGAATACAAGCTTCTGACCAGATGGTTGAATTTTGGTAAAATTCTAAGCAGGTGAAAATAAAGTCTTCTTGGTCTCCTGCATAAAAAACTAATACTTAAGAGTTTTTCAGCCCAGACCCAATCCTTCTAGTTCTTGTGATAATTTCTGCTTGGCAGAAAGTGATGTCTCTAAATCAGGAGAGACCATTTAGACTAAAATACTCCACTGTGCTCACTCTTCCTTTGCTTGGAGAGAGAGAACAACGGCAAAGAGAGAAGAAAGCTTCTTGCTATTTAATTGAGTCTAATAGGCTATAAATACATTTTTTGCCTCAACTAAAGTAGCAGAATGAAAGGCTTCTGGTAAAACTGATTCTTCATGAACCATCTTGTATCCAACTCCTATTTGGAAAAGCATCTGCACAGAAATACCTGTAGAAATCCCCCGGAGTGGTTTTAAGGCACTTTAATTGCTGATGAAGGCTTTCATTTCAGGATCTGCATTGATGCAAGGTTGCAGTCGCAAAGTTTTAAACATCATTTTCTCGGTGGTTGCACAAAGTTGCAGTCATTTTGCAAAACTCTTTTTCACCTTCCACGTTGAACTTGATGAGCTCAGTAAAATACAAAATGCAGTGTTTTTCTATATCAAAAAATGCTTGATGCCTAGCTTGCAAAATGAGCAGTTCAATACTCTTGTAAAGTTAGTTGTTTTTATCACATTCCAACCGTTATTTTCAGTGTTATTTCTCATTCTCTCGCTTCTGTATTTTTATGCCAATATAAAAAAAAATGATCCCCTATTGCTTAGATTTGATTATAGTAATATAAGAAAATGTTTCAGTTCTTCCTGGTTGGGTGAAATTTTTCTGTCAGGTCATCAGCAAATGGAGTCCCTGCTGGTATAGCTGTGGAGTCATTTACATTCAGTAATCGCTTGCGACCATAAATTGTAATTTGGGACCCAGATTTTCCTGCGCTGTTAACTGGTAGTGGATAAGTATTTTCATGCATTTTTAAACCTTCTTTAACATTTCCTAATGTAATATTCAGCTCAACTATGTTAATAGTTGCAACCAATTAGCATAAAAAATCAGGTTAAATCTTGCCATACTTTTTTTTTTTTTAGTAATTCATTCAAACATATTTTCCTTTGTTCCATTAGCTAAATCATGCCTTTTGGCAAATAGAGTTATTAGTCTCATATGCCAAATATTAATGTCCTTTAGATATGGCCATGTGGACATGGTAGTCATAATTATTGCTTGTCATTTGTGTCTGTGCTTATGTCTTCCAGGATTTATGAAATACATCACCTTTACAAGAAGCTTCAACTTCTATTTGTTAAAACTAACAGGAATGTTAAGTGCTTTGTCTGTGGCTAATTTTCAGTTTAATTTACCCACTAATCTTAATTCTTCTCCTAAAAAGGGCATGAATAATAATTGGCTTCCTAGCACAATTAAGATTCAGAGTTTGTATCTGTGCCTATGCAATTTAAGTGCTAATGCATTTCCTTTTATTAGGGTAATAACTCCTCTTATTCTCATTATTCATAATATATTTACTAAACATTTTTAGTCTGGTCTAAACAACCAGAATAAATATTCTGGGTGGAGTAGCCATCCCAATGAATTCTCTGGAAATATTTTTACAGTCACAGGATTGAGGTTGGAGGTGCCTCTGGAGACCGTCCAGTACAACCTCTACTGGAGATAGGGCAGCTGGAGCAGGTTGCCCAAGAACATGTCTAGTTGGGCTTTGACTGTCTCCAA
>VZTL01034534.1:0-15174 GCA_013400535.1 Scopus umbretta | reverse complement strand
AAATACCACAACAGCATAAATAAGCAAGGCTGGAGTTCTCAACATTGCTTTGTGGCTGGCATAGGAAACACCAGTTCTTCATATGACCCTTGGGTTTTACTGAAATTATAAATATCCACTAAAGATTTTCATTTAATCCATCCTGTAAAGTTTCTCTCTTGCAATTAGTGAATGGAAAGCTATTTATCTCATCTAAACGTACCAGAATGACCCAGACCCTGAGTGTCCTCAATGCTTTGGACTTCTAAACTGCACCTTCTTTTGCCTGAGGATTTCTCAGTGATTTCTAACTTTGGTTAATGAGGTCCCACTAACCCATGTGAGGTACATAACCACGTTACTTAAAGCAGTAAAAGCTGGAGAATATTTTTGAGTATCTTGCAATTCTTCTATCTATACTAAAAGAGACTTGAGGCAACTGCCTTGCTTCTGCAACTGAGTCATCCAGCCAGTGCTGATTTACTGGGAGGACTCTACCAACTCTACTTGACCTTCAGAGTGAATCAGTCTTCCCTGAAAGCTTCTATAGCATCCAACAGAACTGAGACCAACAGGTTTATTGATAATAAAATGCAACCTGACCAAAATTATACTAACATTCCTTATTAGAGATTTTTTCTTACAGTGAATTGTCTTTCCACAGTAATTCTGCCCCATTGTTTTAGTAGAATATAAATCTCAGTTAATTTCCTTGTTTCAAAACAGCCATGGAAATCTTCGAATATATTGGTACATTATTTTCCATAAGAAAACCAGTGGGAATTAACAATAAAAAGGACACATTATGATTACAAAGCTGTGATTACAGCCCCAGTGAACAAAACACAATGTTATCCTTCAATTTATTGTCTTACCTCCCTATCTCAACTATATCAATATGCAGTGATAGACTGCATTTGCTTTTGCAGTCTTTTCCGAGTAGAGTGTGGTTGTTGGTTATCAAAGCTTATGTAGTGATGTTAAATTTATGTATTAATCTGAAAGTGTTTATGCTCAGAAGAGCCATATTTGTTGCAAATAAATATAGTTCTTATAATAAAAAGTTACTCAGCTAATCTAGGAAGAGACTTCATTTCAAAACCTAATATTATATCATATAGCATTTCATTAGCAAGAGTTACAAACTGACATTCTGATTAAAACTGATTTATTAAGACAAAGCTACGAGAAACACCTACAGATGTGTTACTTTCAATAGGGTTTCCAGAAAGAACTCCTAGTCAGGTTTCTTATTCGGCTTTCATCCTACTGCCAAGAGGTTGCTTTTTCTGAACTATGACACTAGTGTGAACCACCCCACAGTTTTCTTGACTTCACAAGTGGCTGAACAGAACACAAGACATTGAAGTTAAATCAAAATATCAGGTAGCTGCAAGGCATGTTGCATTTCATTTCTTTTTCTGTGTGTCCATGTATGCAGTTTTCTGTCTCTTCATACTGTTAAACAAACTTAGTTTTACTTTACTGTTCCATCTTGCCCACTAATAAGAGTAATTTCAGGTTACTCTGGAAAATATTGGCCATAACTTCCAGTGGATGGTTTGTGTAGTAGTTGTACTGGATTGCTGCCAGAGGTATCTCCAAGAGCCTCCAGAACATTCCCCTATTAAGCTGTAGGAGTCTGATTAAAGGCTGGCAATGCTAGCGTCCAGTTTGTGAAAAGAAATTTATCTTGGCAGCAGCTAGCTAGATCCTGTTGGGAAAAGCACCTGAGACCCTATGTCTCTGGCATATACCAAGCATCATGTATCCCCAGATACTTTTCTGTAAATTCTTCCTACTGTCATTTCAAATTCTGTAAGTCAAAGTGGTGCTGTGCAGTGAAGTGACGATAATGGGCATTTGCTTCCCAGATGGGTATATCTGTTGGATCTCCAAGGATTAGAAAGAAGAAATGGAGAATTCTGTTATTCCTTCACAATTCAACCTTAAAGGCTCTTGTCTGTGAAAACTCACATTTCACTGGTGACAAATTACTGACAGTCCATCACTATTTGAACTTGGTCCAATCACTTAAGACCAGATTGTCACTCCCATATATCACAGTGGGTTAACTTTACCCCAGACTGCCTGGCAAAAGAGGACATGGTCACTCCAGAGCCACTACTAACTTTTCAGGGTGGGGAAGATGAAGTACTAGGCACGTTTTAAAATCCGCCTAACTTCTAGGCTCAGAGTGGCTATGGTGGCAGGCAGGGGAATGCTGAGCTAAGGATGAGCACAGTACAGGTTACTTTTGTCAGGAGCAGGCAGACTGAGTCAGCCACATTTCTGAAACGTCCATGAGGTGGATAAACTCGGGCTGTCCTTTGCTCAGGGTGGATAAAATTTCACTGCCATTGTGACAACAAATCTCAGACAAAAGTCAAAAGTTCTGACTAACAGGTGACTTTTGTGACCACAGAGATCTCATTCCTGTAGCTGTGCAGCATCCTAGAGTCATTAAAGAAAAAACGTTTGATTATTATTTAGGAGATCTATGCCAGAATTGAAGGTTAGAAAAGGCAAATGTCCTGAAATAATTATGCTGTATTTTGCATTTCTTGAAAAATTGGAAAGAAAATATAGTACACCATATGTCATCCAAAATACACTTTTAGTGAACTTCTTCAGCAATGCCTTTTCAGGTTCTTTTCTAACCTCCTGGCCACATGCAGGATGTCTAGTGAATGATAAATTAAAACATTTATACCTGGAATCGTAATAATAAAAGAGAGAACTAAATCAAGACACATTGTGAAAACTAGCTGTCAGCAGAAGGGATTAAAGTGCAAACTTGGCAATATTCTTAATGCAGGAAAAAATGCTAATGACACCAGAGTAACAAATTACTTTCTATCATGAAAACTTACACAGATCACAGCCTACCGAACGTAGGGGAAGACACGAACCGAATGTCTGAAAGCATGACATAGCTTTTATTTTGACGGTCTCTGCCATGGTCCAAGGACAGCTGTAAAACACGTACACCATAGCCAAAAACATTCTGAAACAAATTATCCCACTACTTAAGATGTGTAAGTCTATGGAAGTTTTCATCCTACTGACTACGTGTGGGTCTGATCGTCGCTACTCCAGCAGCGGGAAGAAACAATAAAAGACTTCTCTATCCCAAGGAAAAGGTATGTGACAGCAGCTAAAGAGAACATAGTTTTGTTCTACCATATAGTAGTAGCAACAGCGTGTGTTAAACTGACTAGCAGTTTTGGCAGTAGCTGCTGCCAGCGAGGCAGGAAGGGAGAGGGGCAGGCCGGCGGGCTTGTGAAAGCACAAACCAGACCTTTTGGAAGGTGTTGCAAGATGCATCTCCCACCTTCCTCTCTTGAGGACCTCCATCACCCACTCTGCCTATTCACCAATTTGAAAGCATAATTCAATATGTTTTTTCACTTGAATCTTATGAATTAATTCAGATCTCAAATATCTGTGAGATAGCCCTCGGCTGCTAAATTAGCACAACATTTGAGCAACAGCAGAACTATGTTGATTTATACCAGCTGCAAATCTGATGCTACTATTATTAATTTCTTAATGGTGTCCTTGAAAAATCCTGCAAATACACTCAAGTATTATCACTCAATGTTGCTTTCTGAGATGCTCCCCATCAAGATTGTTAGTACTTACAGTGGTCACAAACACATTAGGAGCTTCACTGAAAATGCCCAAGAAATGAAACTTACGGGATCTAATCTGACAAATAGTTAGACACATGAGAATTAGTGCTCAGAGAAACTGTTGCATTAAAGCAAACAGGATTACTCACATGAATGAAATTATTTGTGCATGTTACTCATGTTAGGTTAACATAACTGATGGAATAATTTTTTATTTTTAAAGAGGCAGGTTTATTATGAACAAAATAGGAAAAAAATGCTCCTTTAAAATATTACAAAATCTGCATAATTTTTACTAAACCAGGAAAGTTCTACTATATAAAGTATTTGCTGAACTTGGATTTGCTGAATTGCACTTACTTATTCCACTTACAGGGAAAGTCAGTGTTATTTTTTTTTAGAAAGTACCATATTCCAAGCCTGCTTAGCCCCTTGAGCACTGCTAACTGAAACCGAGTAGTATGGAAACACAGTCCAGTTCAGCTTACACTTCTGTTCCATGTGTGTTTCCTAGGACACAGCAGGAACTTCTAATTCTTTTATATTTTAAATTTATATTTTATATTTTTATTATTTTCTTCAGTGTACAGTCACCACCACCAAAAATCAGTCTTCATATTGAATTCTCCAGTCACCGCCCTTATTGCACGAAAGTACAGAAAAGCTTGTTATTTTGCTTCAGGAAATATTCTCACTTTAAATTTTACATTGTAGAATTTAGCAGCAGTGATGACGCTTGAATCATCTTTTCTTCAAAAGATGTACTATTTTCACAACAGATTGACCATATTTTTTAAAGAGTTTCCTTGAAAATTCACAGATTTGTGAACTTTTCATTGGAGTTTGCTTCAAATCCTTGCATTCCATGAAGCTTTGCATTCCATCTTATATATTTTTCATATCTAGCAAAAGGATTTCTCTTTCCCTAATTTTATGCATAGAATTTAATCCACTGCCAGGGGTAAAAAAAAAGAGTAATGTTTGTCCTGTACTTCAGTCAACGGAATGGTACAACACATTTACTTTTGTACTACTACATGTGAACTCTATTTTAGCAGCGACTACTATTAGGCTGATGAGGCAAATCTTGCATTTCACCATATTTTTCCAATTCCTCTTCCCTTTTCCCACCCCTTCCCAACACCTTTACCAGTTTTATGTGCTCTTTCCATGGAAATAAATGCCCCAGATCAAATGCCACTGACTAATACAATAAGCACAAAGAGCAGGATCTTATTTACTTAAACAAGGGTTGAGATTTGACATCAGTCATCAAGCAGATGTTATTTCTGAAGCTGAAAGTACTCATGATGATTGTTACTATAGAAACCAAGCTTTGTAAAATATTCCAAACAAACACTTCTTTATTAGCCTGCGCTGTAACTACAGCAGTCTGCATTACACTGCATCCCACGGTAAGTTATCAGCCGCGCATATTTTCTTTCTGGTTATTTGCTTTCAATAGTAACTACAAGACAGGATTTCTATAGGTCTTAAAAGACAGTGTATCAGAATCCCAGCCATCCGTAAAATGACACACACTGTACTCATTCAGCACTAAACTCCCGTCTGTTTCATTTCCCCCCTCCTGTGGGCAGCCACTCAAATCAGTGTTTCCCTGTTCAGCAACAGTGAAAAACAGGAACCCACTGCTAATTCCTGTGGTTAGATCAGCAGCACAAAACCAGCAGTGGTTACTAAATGCCAGCCCCAGCCTCTTTAGCAATTAAACCATTCTTCATTCTTGGTAGACTTTGTGAAGCCCGTGCGTCACTCAGAAAGCATCTTTCAATAGCCTGTCATATCATAACCAGAAGTTTCCAACTTGTTGCTTTATTTGTTAATCATACTAGAAGAAGAGTAAAAATTTGAATCCCAGTTCCGGTGAAGTCAGTGGGACTCCAGCAGTGCAGGATCCCTGACCCTGAGTGCATCCCCAGGGAGGAGGGCTGGAGCAGGTCACAGCCATCACTGCCAGGTGACTGAGAGACACCACAGCTTGCGCCAGTGGGAAGGGGCAGGTGAAGTCCCATTAGCCCAGCCTGTGCCCGGCATGTTAACCGCCACTCTCCTGCTACAACTAAACTACCCACAGACAGATAACGGGGGAAACTTCTATTTGAGGTGAAGCAGGTGAAAGCTGGCTTGTTGTTATACCATATAGAAAGGAAAACTATTTAAGGCTATGCAAGTAAATTAGACTGAGTTTTATTACAGAATGAATGCATCGTGTATATATTGAAATATTCCTTCTGTGAGGCCTTTCTGTCTCCATTCATGGAGAAATCCTTAAAAAGGATAAAATGCTACTAATATTTCAAAATATAAAGATGTTCAAGACAGCTACAGTAGCAACTTCTGATTATTATAATTAAAATTCCAAAGCTGTTTTCATTCTCACCTTATTGTCATGTACTCATATATATGTGCATTTCTGTTCAAACAGGACAATTTTGCTCAAGTCTTTCAGAAACTTCCCAGCTATCTTTGAGATGTGGGACAATTAAAATTTTTTGCTAATACCAATTCTATCCAAGGCTTACAATTTAATTTAAAACTCGGCCTTGACTCAGGTAACATTGAGGATACCTGCCTTTCATTACTGTAAAAATAATCTGTTTTAAAATACAGTGATACAATCAGAGCACAATTAGATTTCCATAAGAATATACAGAAGTATGGAACCACATGTGCCACTGCCATCTATTTTAACACACAATACTGCCATAGTGAGAAAAGTGTTAAGCAGAAGAGCACAGCTAAGAAACGAGTTTAAAAGTTTTAGCTGTGGTGACTTGTGCTGTCTTCAACAGTATGCTGAAGATAATAAAATTAAACAAAAAAATCTACAAAACATTTTAAGGGTGAGAAATGTGTGGTGCAGGATGTTCTGGAAACAGATCACAGACAAAGCAAGGCATGTTTTGTGAAGACAGAGTCACAATTTAGAAGTGATTGTGAGGGACTGAATACAAAGAATGCAATTAAGGCATGGCACACGTCCCAATGGACCAACATCCCAGGAGGAAAGTGCTCTAGTTAAATGCTGTAGTTACAGGAAGGGTAAGGGTTCACAGAGAACATGCAGGCTAACTGCTAAATGGCAGTTACCTATGCACTGTACTCAGAACATCTTAACAGATTTTGTATGTCCATGAAGTAGCTCATGCTTTCTCATGAAGAAAAGTTTAGTTAGTTACAGACAACTACAGATAGCTGAGCCTAACACGGCCAAAGCGTGCCAGGTCCTCTGAATAGGGGCCCTCAGGGGTTTATAACAGCTAGCAACAAATCTGCCTGCCTCCTACTTACCAGCTTAATTGAGCAAGTTGCCATTAACAGCTACATTGACTTAGGGAAACCTTCAGTACCTGCATAGAGCAAGTCAAATCTGTTCCCCTTTATGTGTAGCAACTTAGCTTTTCTAAGGGTTTTTGTTTGGTTGGTGTTTTAATTTTTCTTAGCTTTTTCTTGCTGTATTCCATGTAGAGAGGACATGCAATGTAAAAAAATAAAATACATATGCATTTCTACATATATGCAGATAGACTACACACACAAGTACGTGTCATTATTTCTAATTGTGCTCTCAGAAATCGCTGGACTGTTATGTTGAAGCAAAAATGTAGGCATAATAAAAATTATGTCAAAGACCTTGAAAGATAAATCCTCTTGAAAACTTCCTCAGTCCCAGACAGAGCAGTTTCTCATAATTCCCCAAATGTCTATTGAAATTAGTTGCACTAAGAGGTTCTAGAGCCATCAATATATTTAAGAATTTCATAGACATCTTTTAGTTCTCTTAAATCATAAATTGCCAGAATGGTTTCTACTCTTTCCAGTTCCTTTGTCCCTGTTTCTTCTGCTGTGACATTTCTGGATGACTTCCAGTTCTGATTGTTGTAAAGTCCTTGTTTTTGCAGAATCACCTAGTGTTGAAATTTGCAATTCCAAACACTATCTTTTTTGGTCTGTTTATCAGCTAACACTCTTTGCTCAAGCAATCTTTGCCCTTCACATTCCAATTGGTTTTGTCCTTATTCAAACTTCTATGAATTTACCCTAAGTAATGTAACTTAAAACATAAATGAATATTTTTCTTCATTTAAGAAAAATTTTACCTTTGTGTAACCTTCAGTTATGGGAAGTATCTGAACACATATATAATGACAAACTTAATTTAGGGGAATAGCATTTCATCCATTTGATCTATATATTACTGAGTTTTATTTTTACGTTTTCTTTATATATTTAAAACAATTTTTCATGTCCACATTAAAGGTCTTTTTGTATAATTGCAATTTTCCTCCAGTTTGCCTGGTTTTGGTCATTAGAGTTTCCTAGTTTTCAGTGAACTGCTGAGCAAGCTGACAATGTTAATTGGATATATCACTATTTTTTTCTTGTAAGAGCTTCTTTTAATGGCTGCTCATGTAGATGATATAGATGTTAATCAATTTGCATCTGTCCTTCTAAAAGATTCAGTTAGGTCCCTAATTAACCATCTGTAAACAAACCCTTGATCAGTAACATGGTTCAGCCATTTATTGTGAGCTAGCAAAGACTCGTAAGGGCCTTATGCTACCACTCAGCCCTGCTGTAAATATTTGACTTCTCCCAATGTACAGAAAGTAATTGGAAAGAGACAAGTGACTCTCAGTCTAGGTTGTGGGTCACTGGATTCTCTCTAATTGAGTCATTGTTATTATGAGAAAGCATCAGAAATTGCAGGTGTCTATTGCTCCCATGAAGTGTCTGGTGCTTTAGCAATACTGAATTGTGTATCCCATAGCTATAAGAAGTGAGGGTAATGAAGTTCATACATTCCTATGATTAAAGTAATAGAGAGACAGTCTTTAAAAATAAAATTACTTCTCCTGACAAAAAAAATGATTTTTTTTTTTTTTTTTCCCCAAATAGAAAGGCACATTATTCTGAGCATTTGCAAAGATCCTGGTCTTCCATAACACCAATGGTCACCCACTAGAAAGTTCTTTCACATTTTGGAGTTTTTAATCAATAAGTTTACAAGTTATTTTCCTTTAATATTGTTTTCAAAGCTGCCACCTACCTAATTCTATACTGTAGCACTTTCCACACTCTGCAGTGACCACAGGAGTTTCTGAGCAGCTTCAAGCAGGGTAACTAACCTCCCTGATAAATCTTGCCTCTCACTGCCTCCTGGTGAGCATGATCATTTAAGCATGCCAATACAATGAGGATGTCTTCTGTTTATTATAACATGCATGGCACTATATACTTAAGGCACTATATATTTATATACATATATCCCATTCCCACTATGCTATTACAGACACTATAGGGTCACAAAGACTTGATACGCAGCCTCTAGCTCTTTTCTTATGGTCTGCTTACAGCCATGACAAAGAGATAGACACTAAGTTATTGGCCATACTTAAGAGCAATTTCTAGTACAAAAGGAAACCAACTTCTCTATTCTTACAAGTGGATAACTTACTGATGCATGTCAGTAGGCATTATTCATTTTTACCGCACAGAAGCGGATCAAGGGTGCCACTCAATCATAAGGAAGGGATTACAGCTACTCTGAGGCACTTCCAGTTCTGCCACCATATCTCTTTCTCATCATTCCCTATTCTGTTCAGCACCTTACTACAACTATTGAAAATTATGGGTATTAATTACACCCCTGTTAATCCACACCAAAAGAAGATTATATGTGATGACCACAAATACTGGACCATCGAAACAAAATATGTACTTGGAAGTGACTGCTTTTACATAGCATGTCATGTGAGCAGCAAACATGACAGAATCCACGTAACTTGGTGTTATATGACTTTAGAGGCGATATTCACATTTTGATTTAGTGCCAATATCTCAGTGATAATATTTTATGCTTTCCACCAATATTTCAGCAAGGGATCATTGTGACTTATGTTCGAAGCACTTTATTTTGCCTTTAATTCTCCAAATTGTTATAACTGTTTTCTGGACAGCACTTGTATGTAATTAGATCCCTACTATATAGTCTTTAGGAGCTGAGCAGAATTATTAGGATTTGAAAAGAAAATAAAGAAATAAAATGAACTTGTTAATCACCAAAGTTTTGGGGGGTGGGGTGGGTGAAATCTATGAAGGCAGAAAGTAGAGCCACAAATTGGAGATCTACCCTGAGGACTTTAATCTTCCTTCTTCTGCAGTTCTGCTTTTCTCCGACTCAGTGATCTCCTTCAAAATCCAGTTTTGTTATAGCACATCTACTTCATATTGATTGAAACAGATTGTATAATGAGACATCTCTTCACAATTTTCCAGATTCTTCTGAACGTAAACTCATCAAATAATCTAAAAACATCTTACCAGGGTTCTTAAATATGGTACCTACCACTGTCTTTCCATTACCATGTACAGGCAAATGATTAAATTAATTTTCTCCTGTATCCCACACAGGCCATTATTGTACCTGTTGTGTCAGATATAATCCATTACACACCTCTGTCCACCTGTTCCATACTTAAAAGAAAAAAAAAAACCCAACACTCTTTTGGATACCTAGTCTGATTTTAAAAATATCTAAATACATTTTGTAACAGTTGTTCCCAACTCAAAATGCCAAGGCACCTTTCTGTTCTTAAGATCTAGCATTCATCTAAAAGCTCCCGATATATACGCTTGATATTTCATTTAGCACCAGTGAGAACTTTTGGGCCTGCTGTCTCTGGTCCTAGGAGCTAGAAATTAAAGGGTTGGATAAACTAGATTGGGAGATTCACAGCTTTCCACTGATACACAGCACCTGCTTTAGGGCTTCAAATTTAGATTGATACAAGTGAAGGAATTAACTTTATAATCTAAGAATAAGAGAACTAAACCCCTACCACAGATTTTAATTTCTTTTTTTTTTTTTTTTTTTTTCCTCCTGTGAAACATGTGGCATATGCATAATGTATGGCAATGCGATCTACAGAGCTTTTATTGATGGCTGTTTGGTGTGATCTATATAACTCATATATTGCTCATTTATGAGTAATGCAGCCCTCCCAAACTCTTGCTCACACACACATAAAAGATGAAAACATTCAATGAATATCATTTTAGGAAGGCCACATTATTCTTGAATGTCAGAGCTTATGCAAGTCATGCTGAAGAAGGCATAACACTAACTGACATCACACAATTACGCACTCTAAATACATTATGCATTTTAGAAAAAGAAGTAATTTAGAGAAGAAATGTGAAATTTTTCCACTCACGCTAGTTTTTGTATACTTTGGATCTAAAACCAGTGCCTTAGCTTCCATCAATTCAACTGCATAATGCTGAAAAATAGAAAACTGGACTGTAAAATTTTCTGAGTTTATAATTTCCTCTAGCAGGGACCATTTTTACTGTCTAATTTGCATTTAATAAATAAGAGGCATTTTTATAGCATATATGTCTAGTTCCTATTTTTTGATGGTACCAAGGTTCTACAACTTCTAGTATGCACAGGCATCTGATGCATTCACCACTATCTCTGCAGTATGTAATTATTAGGGGCAGATTTTTTTACACACCCAGGTTTAATTCTGATGAAATAAGGCTACAAGATTATATGATTTTTTTCTTTATAGTTGATCACTACAATTTCTCTAAAAACTGAAAATATCCCAAATTTTGTATTATGCTATCTCCAAAGGCTTTATATGTTCTTATTCTAATAGAATGCATTTGATGTACAGGAATATAACTATATATTCAACAGTTAAGTATTCACTATGAAACATTCAGCAATAAATCAAAGTTTATTACTTTAATAAATAAGTGTTTTGAGTATATTAAATACCAAACACAGAATTTTAAATGTTGATTCATAAAGTCTCTAAACTATCCATAGACCTTTCAGTTTCTTCATAGGATGTGGTTTGTAAATCTTTAGGATACACATTTTAAATTATTCATAATCAATACTAAAATCAAAGAGTTAGCAGCCAGCTCATTCTAAAAACTGCAGCCATGCAATTCATATTCTGCCATAGTGGTCAGGTCAGAGAAAGAAAACAAAGATAACTGATGCAGTTAATTACAACCTAATTTCAGTTTCCCAAATTGAAACAAATGGTTGAACTGTATCTGCCACATTGAACTTAACATCACTCAACCACTTGATGTTGTACCAGCATGATAACCTGTAAGAAAATGGATACTGATTATGAATAAGCACATGGTGAAGTGCTTCACAGATTTGAGACCTGCCTATCATATTGTTTTGGGCAGCTCTTAAGAAAGATTTGAAGGTATGAAAGCACACGATGGTATTCTTTTAGAGATCTCTGGTTTAATATTTCCAAATGCTGAAAGTCATTTCTCTCATTGTATATAGATTTTCTGTCTCTACATTCAATTTCACAATGATACCTGTTGAAATACAAATCAGACAGGTTTCCTTCCAATGAGCTAATTTACACATGCAAGCAGATAATCACAAGTATGCAGTGTGGCTAGTAAAATAAAAATTACAAAAAAAATTCCGATTAAAAAAAGGAGTTTTGTCTTGAGAATGGGGTAAGAGAGAAGATAGAGGTCAGGCTAAATAATTGCAGGAACAATTCTACCAAGAACATGAGAAATAAAAATAAAAGTCCTGCTTTGTTTGTTTAAGAATAAGGAATTGCTCCTGTGTTTCCCACAGCCTAGGTGCATGCCATACCACCATATGATGGTCAAACTGTTGATGAATTTTTATTTAGTCCCTTCCAAGTGGGATGGATCACCTTTAAGACACTAACTTATAGCATGTTAATCGAAGCACTTTCCTAGGGGACACGAGACTACTGCTACAGGGATGAGATCTACCATGGTTCCCCTGATGCCTCAGACTTCATCAGCATTTAGACATGTCATTTAAGCAACAAAATTTCCTTGACAATGTTTCCATGCTGCCTTACCTTGGAGGGTCTCATCAACTCACTGAGCTTCTCCAGTTGGGTCAGAAACCATTCTGATCACTTAAGCTGTCTCCATGCACAGAAGAGGTTCTCCTTTGGTGCTAAGTGTTTAGTTACTACCTATATCCTCCTGAAACTGGAGTCTCTTAGGAGAGGCATCTCATCACTATCTAAACCCCACACAGGGCTCTGATTTGTTAAAAATGTATGTTACCTCATGTTAAAAAAATGGGTATTTTACATGTCTTTTGCATAACAATCTTTAAGCTAAAGTACTCATCCAGGATGTGTAAATCCTGGATCCAAATTGCCCATGAACTGGGGGCACTCCAACACAACTTTACTGATTTTCTGGAGACAGTTTTCCCATGAGGGTATGCCAAGGGTATGGTATAGTGCTCACTGGGGAAGCTTATTATTCTAGTGGCAGAACACATGGACAGACACTATAATCAAGACCACTTGCAAGACTTAGGATTAGACAGTAAGTAGGAGCAGGAATGGGACTCCCTCTCTTGTCTGAGTGCTTAACACTAGGATAGAAATTAGCCTCTTTTCCTGTTTTTTCTTTGGGATGCTTACATTACTGTAGGTATTTAATGGCCCACTTTCAACCTCTATTTTTTAATGAAATAATGACTTTTAATTACTTAAAGTCAACTTTTCTTGCCAGCTGCCACTGTCATTGTCAGTTTTTGACTGCTCATTCATCTGTAAGCACATACAGGTGCATATTGCACCTGCAAATGAAGAGCCAATAGTAAATTTGGCCCAAAAGTAATTGAGGGGAGGGGATGGGGAAATTTTCTCCTTGCCCTAGTCCTGATTAAGTGCAGAACACAGAAAACAAAGAATAGATGAAAATAAATACAGTTAGCTCTTTGAAACTAAGCAAAATTTAATCGAAACTTACACCTTAATTATATTGCATCCAGGACAAAGACCAAAATGATTAAATGTCACGATTCTTTCAATGCCTAAATTCAGCACAGATTAAAGATACTACTTTAATATTGTTTACAAATATGTATTAGCTATTATAACATCATTTGTTTCAGTCACTCATTACTAATACTTAAATACAAAGAAATAATTCAACAACTCCATTGACAGCGTGATAAATTACAAGAAACCAAATGAGTAAAAGGTACTATACTTGCCATCACACAACTAGGGAGATTGTAAAAATAACAGAAATCTTTAATTAACTCAGGAAATTAAAAGGTGACTTTAATAAAGAAGCTTTATAACCAGACACACTCAGATGAACTCACTAGCACATGTTAATCAAGAACAAGAAATAATTTCAGGTACACAAATGACTAGATGCTTATACACAGCCTAAATTAAACAGGAAACAAATGTTTTAAACTGCTATCTACATAAATGACGAATCTGTGATATTAAAGACTACAGAGACACCGACCATAGGTGTCTAATAGATAACAACTGGAAGCCAGGCTGATTCCTTAATGAGCACATGTCAAATGACAATGAAACTACTTTGAGACTCATTCTGCAGTTTATGCCATATTCAAGATATTATAGGTTCAGAGCTAGTAGCCATGTAGTTACATGCAGATAATAAAAACTCCTGTGTAGGTGGGTTTTTTTTTCCAGATGAGAAATGCACTAGCATTCAATTAATTATTGCAGCAGATGTAAGATTGATCTGTTCTTAAGTTTTATTTCTAATAGCTGCCTAGCCATAATTCCTTTGGTTTCAACAATCATATTTACTGAATGTGCAATATAAACACAGGAAATAAGTAGTATTTGTGGAAAACTCACTGTACACATTCAATAGTTGTTTTTGTAGAAACAGAAGTATGGTTCTTTCCTATTCAAATATACCTAAAAAATCCCAATACTGGGAATAAATGTAGGTCCTGTGATATTTAATTTGGGAAAACAAAATTTTACAGTGTGAGGTGTTCAAACACACAACATTGCTGCTTCAGTGGTAATTCCTAATTGATAACAATTGAAAACAAGGCATTTCAATTAAGAGTCCCTATCATTAATTGAATGTCTTAACTACAAAACCTCTACTATAAATAAGTAATAACCTCCTGAAATTAGAGCATTTAAAACACAGATTCAGACCATAAGTATACTGAATTTAATGGGCAAACTATGACTATTCATTAAACATCATCAAATATTATTATTGTCCTTCTTCATCCATGTGGAAGATGTTTGCAAAGGCTCAGTCTCTCCAGTTTTAATGCAACTTTCACAGGCTTCAGCAGTTTACACTTCCACAGTATATTTTCAGTTCCAAACAAAGGTAACTTCTTTATGTCTAGCCCAATCTTTCTAAAAATGTTAACAGCCAGAGCATTCCAGATGCTGCTTTCACTGACAAAATGCAAATTCAATGGAAGGAATAGAGATTACACTGAAAAAAAAATGAATTATATTTCAAACATTTCTCAATATCTTCTGTAAATACAGCCCTGATAGTGATAAACTACCAAGTGAATTTTAATATTAGACTACTATTTTAATGAACATTTAGAAATGATCTCTTGACTTTCCTAATGTCAGTCCATATTCAGCTTTAAAATTCTTCTGCTTTTGTTCTTCCTACACAACATGTTGCACGAGTTATGGATTTAAAGTTACTCAATTTATAAGCCATGTTT
>VZTL01034532.1:0-44314 GCA_013400535.1 Scopus umbretta | reverse complement strand
GGAATTTGGGATGCTGCGGGAGTTGCAGAGCGCAGGGGAACCGTTGGGCTCTGTGAGCTGGGAGGCTTGACCCCTCCCTGTGTTTGAGTGGGGTCAAGGTAGCTCAGAGAGAGTGGCTGCGCTGAGCTTGGTGGGGAGCTCGTTCGGTGCTGATTGTGCTCTCTTGCTGTAAAACCCAGGCTTAAGGTGTTGTGTCTCCACCTCCAACAGGTTTGGAAGAGGTCTGGTGCATGGTTCTACAGAGGACTGCCCAAGTACATCACACCTTTGAAGAGCAGCAGCAAATCCAGTGAGCTGCCCTCGCAGCCTTGGCAAAGTGAACCAGCCGTGCCGGAGGCAGAGAGCATTGGGACCAGCCGATCCTTCACCTGGGCCAGGGGAAAAGGTTGGTTGTCTGCTCCTTGCCCAGGAAACAGGCGGGGAGATGGGGAGAAGGACCTGTTGCTAGCAGGATTCCACTAATAGGGGAGGCTCTCTGTTAGAGGTAGAGAATAGCCAACAAGATGTGGTGAGTTTCCCATGTGGGCAGTGTTGGTTTTTGTTTGCTATGGTGTGTTTTTCAGGTTTTACTGTTATTGAAGTGCTCATTGGTGGGCCAGACTAGCCCCAGTTCTCCTGGAGTCCCTGTCCTCCTATCCACCCTTGCCTTCCTCCATTCCTTGCAGCCCTCACTGTTTTGCTGGGACTGCCAAAGGAGGGATGAGCCATGAAGCAGACACTTGAAGCAGACTGCAGCCCAAAGAGCTCCTCCTGCTGAACTATGTAGGATGGGTGCTACTGATGGATACTTTTGTGCAGCCAAGGCTGTCAAAAGGCTGGTCTCATTCCCTCCCTCCTTGGGGCTGCTTGCTTCTTGCTTCTGCTGCTCCACAGAGCACCACTGGGCAGATACGCTTTGAGCTGGGTTAGAAAATACACCCCCAGCATCTCCCTGGAGTCTTCCTGGGGCCTGGAGCAAGTGGGCAGACATAGTCTTCTACAGTCAGTGGGCAGGAGCAAGCTGATGCTGGCTGTGTCCTTTTGTGCCTGAACCCCTGAGCAGATGAGACTGGCAAAGGGTGAAGTTTCTTCCCCAGGCCTTGGGAAGTGGGCCGAGGTTTGCAGCATGGAGAGCTCAGGGCTGAGTTGTTCTTTAAATGTGTTTTGGAAAAGCTGTTGAGTAACTTAGCCCTGTGCAGGGCTGGGGCCAGAGCACTTAGAAGCCTGAAGATTTATTAGCTTCAGCACTTGCCTCTCTGTTCTTTGAGGTAGACCTTGATTGAAGTAGACCGTTGTATCACATGTGGCATCTTGGATCACTGCTGTGTCAGATCCCATTCACAGCGCTGCCTTGAGGACTTTTTTCCACCCTGTCTTCCATCTGCTCACCCTGTCGTTGCTTGTATGCCTACTCCAGTGTGTGCCTAGAGTCAGCTGGGGGTAACAGCAGCTCAGCACTGAGGAGCTGAGCACTGGGGGTCAACAGCACAGCAGCGGATGGATGCTGCAGATTTAAAGCTGCTGCCAGTCTGCTTTGATTTCTCTTCACTTCTTTCTGGTGTGGATTAGCAGAACTGTCTGGCCTCTCTCCCCTTCTGTCTTTTTGCTGTTAGATCCCCTCAACTGGAGAAGACCTCTTCAGCGTACCAGCAGCAAACACTCTTCCACATCAAGATAAATCTTATCAGTAGTGCAGGGGGAAATAACCTTTCAATAAAGAGGACTCAAGAGAGTTGAGTTTACAAACCATCTCCTCAGGCCCCAGCTAGAAAAGCACTCCCAGCCCTACTGTTAACTTTTGTAATTAAAGACAAATTAGATCAACAATAGATGGTTGTGCTTTCCTCCAGGAGACACTTGGAAGGAGTTGTGTTAGCAAATGAACTGATTGGTGAGGTATTTTATGTTCATACGAATCAGAAAATATTATGAGTCAAAGGTGTTGAGCCCAGACCTGGCCTGCTTTTTAGTTCAGCTTTTTAGTTGAGTTTTGTTTTGGGGGAAGGCCTCCCCGTAAATACTGGCTGGAGCAGCAAAGGAGCAGGTGAAGGACAGCAAAGTGGCCTTTGGTAAGCTTTGATGTGAGTGATGAGCTGCCTTTCTCCCTGTGCTCTGATTTTTGGCTGGCTGCTGTTCTGTGGGTTGGATAATATTAATTTATGGTTTCATTTTCTGGTGCTTTCTTTCCTTGTTGCCCTTCTCTGTTAGGCCACCTGTCCTCTGGACAGCTTTCAGTGGGCACTGTGGGCTGTAATTCATCTCTGAAGCTGGGAGCTTGTATATCTTGCCCCTCGATTTAACTCTTTTTCACCTGCCAGTGTTGGAACTTCTGCTTTTTGTCATCTGGAACCTCTGCAATGTGCAGGGCAGACACCTTTGCCCGTGGAGATGATGTAGCTGTGATATTGCCGGCATGAATCTGCAACTGGGTCTGGACTGAGCTTTACAAGGCTGTGGCTGACCAGGCAGCCTGCCTTACCTCTGCCTGGCTGATAGCATTTGTCAGCTTACACCTTGTATGCCCTCATCTGAACACGTCCTTTCGGCACTGAGTAAAGCCCTGTTGCTTGTTTGGCAGGATGTTCTCAAGAACGAGCTCTGGCATTTAACATGCCTGACTCTGACAGGCTGCTCTCGGTGGGGTTTGAATTATCTTGGCCAGCCATGTCTAACCCCACTGGGCACCTCCCGAGGCGCTGAAGGAGCTGTTTCTCAGCTATTGAGGGATTCAAGTCAGGTGGGACCAGCACAGGCACAGCCATGGCCCAGCACACCCCCAGAGAGCCTGGGAGAGAGGAGCTGCAGTTGTCCCTTCGCTATTCTCCATGCCAAGAGCTGCCTTTCAGCAGGGATGGGGCAAACCTCAAGTGTCCCTTTTCCTCCCACAAAGGAGGGGATGAGTGCTAGGCCCTGGGTACCGGCTGCTCTGGCTGTGCCTGTTGTGGGAGGGTGGGAAGGCAGCGGGACCGAGAGACTGCAGGAACGTGCCTCTTGGAAGAAATGCTAAACCCACCAGGAAGAAGTTTTATTTTTACACACCGATTATTTCTCTTGTGCTCGCTGACACTGGGATTTGTCGTTGCCTTTAGTTTTTCTGAAATAAACAAGCAGTTGCCATGGGAACGCTGCTATTAGTTAAGGCACAAATGTATTGTCATGGGGAGAATAGCAGTAATATTTCTTGTGCTGGGGAGCACATGTGGTGCTCTGCTCCATGTGGTGGAATGTGGGTGGGTTTCTGCACCGGGTCAGGTGGGACAGGGCTGTCAGGGGGTGGGGAGCAATAAGCAGCAGGGCTTTCCTTCCTCTGAACTCTGAGTTCTGCAGAAAAAAACCGTGAAGCAACTGGGTGGAAAAAAGAAGTGTGATCCCTGAGGTATTGCACTGTTTGGCGTGAGGGCTGCCTGCTGCTCTGCTCGGTCTCCGGTGGTTTCTCCCGTCGGAGGCACAGGAGCAGCAGCTGGGCAGGGGGATGCAGCGGGTTCCTCCGGTCTCTGTGGGCTGGAGGCCAAATGCCCAAGCGATGGAGCAGAGGGGAGTGTGCTGGGGCAGGTCAAGCACTTTGGAGGCCACCAAGGAGTCATTCAACTTCCCTGCAAGTTTGGGCAGCACTGAAGCTGCACATGTGCTGCTTCTGAAGGGGAGAGCAGATGGGTCCGGTCCCTTCCTCCTGCTGGGAGATGTCTCTGCAACTGGGAGCAGCACTGGGTGTGATCTAACATGAGAACTGCTCGGTGAGACGCTTGGGTTGTAATAAAACTCTTCATCTTCAGCCCTACCACTCGCAGTGGCTGGGAGCTGTTGGCTTCCCCACTCATGGAGGGGAGGCTGATAATAAAAGTGCTGCAGGGGAGCTGTGTGCTCAGGGGCTTGTGCTCAGCCAGCGCATTTTGGCTGCACGGGGCGTGTGTGGCTGTTCAGAGCTGTGCTGCAGGGTGCCTATGTGTGCCATGTGGGGTTTTTTTGTATTTTTGGCAGCTGCAAGAAGTGTCAAGCTTTGGGCGCGCAGGGACTGAGTTCTGGCCTGCAACGGCCATCGGGAGGGAGGGTGGCTGGCTCTTCCCATCACAGGCGTGCCCGTGCCAAATGAACGCATTTAATAGTAGAGCTCAACGTCAGCCAAGTGCTCCTTTCCCCTAGGCCTCAGCACAGCCTCCCCACGTCCTCTGCTGCTGGGGTTAAGTGTGCCCTGGCAGCCCTCCACAGTTCCCTGCAGCTCTCCATGCCACGAGGCTCCAGTACCTCTGGCTCGGAGGTTGAACCACGTGTCAGAGGGATTGCAGGCTCCAGCAGCAGCCGCGGGGGTTCAGGCCCTTGATGAGTGACCTGTTCCCTGTGGAAATACTGCTTTTCTTGCAAGTTTTATCTCGCCATATTTTTTTTAATGAGCTTTTTTCCAGTCAGCTGGAGATGGAGAAGGATAAATCTGTTACGTTCTCTGAAAGTACAACCGTCCAACGACTCTTATTGATATATCAGCAACTGCTGGAACACCAGATTTACAACTTCTGGGCTCTGTAAAGTGCCAGCAGAAGGTCTGGGAGCTTTGGGAGAAAAATTACCTTAAAGGGAAACATTGGTGCAGTGGGTAAAATACACTCTTCTTGGCAGCAGAGGAAATGAGGGCAGACAGGGCTGCTCCTGCGGTGTGAGTGCCTTTGTGTCATTAATATTTTCCTCCTCTTGTGCTGATCCTCTCTGAACTGGTGAATGGAAGAAGGGAAGGCAGCTAAAGTCACCTCCACTGATTCACTGGGGCCCCCTCCAAATAAATCCCGACTTCCGGCATTTGTAAAGGGTTCATGGAAGAAGGAGCTGTTCTAAAGCGATGGATTTTATGAATCCAGGAGGCCAAAAAAGGATGATGACCAAGTGGGACAGGAGTGCATTTGCTGAGGGAATTGCGCAATGGGACAGTTAGAATGATGCTCACAGCTGAGATTTGGATTTTGTAGCAAAGAGCCTGGTATGTATGGGTTGTTATTAACAGTATGTATATATAGTCCCCCACCTCTCCCAGGGAGCTTTGGGGAAGTAGTGAAGCTGTCTTTAAGACAGCAAAGCCCAAAGCAAAACCTTTGCTTTGAGAACTCTCAGCCAGAAGTGCAGCCCCCCTGGCTTGTAACGGGGCTTTGCTCTCTGCCTGGCTCAGCTCCGCAGCCCCTTTCCCCGCAGGTGAGACGTCCTGATTCTGATGGTGCCAGGAGGGGAAGGCAGCGGGCGCAGGAGGAGCCGGTGCCTGGGGGAAAAGCTTGTGTGGGCAGCGAGGAGGGGGCCTGGGAACCTGCCCTCTGCACAGCACTTCCCAGCAGCGCAGCATGCATGGGGAGCTGCCTGCCAGGGCAACTTCGGTAACACTTTGCAATAACACTAGCAGCCAGCTTTAATATCCTCAGAGATGTTAACTCCAGAAAAGTGCTATTTTAGGTATTAACTTTTTTTTCTTTAATAAAATATTTTGTGTGGTACAGATTGCTGCCTGAATACAGGAGCGTCTGCAGAGGTCCTTGGCAGAAATGTTTGACAGCTTCTGCTTGCCTCTGCAAGGGGAGGGATACCTGTCCTCCTGCCCAGGGCAGTGTTAGGTTTGTAGCTCTGCGAACCACGTGTAGTGAATTTTAGCGCTGATGTAGAGAAGTGAACTGACAGCTCTCTTTGCTACCCCACGGTTGCCGCCTTGTACCACCGTAACCCACATCCCTCCTGCGCCCGGCAGCACCGTGAAGCTGGGCACTACAAGGTGACAGTGAGGGGGCAAAGAGGTTTGTTCAGCAGCAGTACAGGGAACCCATATAAATGTGAGCTTCTAAGTACATACTGACAAATATAAAGAAATAGTTAGGGCTTCCTTTTTCTACAGTAGAGGCTGTAGGTTGCAGTATTGCCTATCCTGTGTCCAACACGAGCCAGTATTGTACTTTCCTCCAGGAATTGTGACCCACTCTTTGAAATGGCTTCTGAACTGCCAGGAGAGCTGGTATGTGCCTTGGTCAGATGGAGAAATGCTCTAGGTACAATCCCTCAAACAAGACAGCTGTTTTCCTGTTACCTTCCTCCTCAGCCCCATCATTTCTGTTCCGAGATCAGGAGATCAAAAACCCAGGAGGTGGAAAAAACACCTTTCTCATTTTACCTAGAGCAGCTGGCAGTCGAGTTACCTTTTACACTGGTATAAGTAGGAGAGGTACGTGCATAATTGCATGGAAAAGTGGAAGCAACCTGCCAATTTAGGAAGTTGTGTCTGGCAAAATGAGGCTCCTTCAGCTCTTGTGGAAACTATGGAGGGTGGAAAGCAGCAGGATGAGGGCCAGGATTCAGGGCAGGAAAAAAAGAAGGAAAAAAAAAGCGGCCCTGAAATGGGGGAACGGTCTCCTTCAGGAAGAGGAGCGACCCTTGCCTTTTAAGCCTTGGGGGCATAGGAGTAATATATTTCTGGGCAGTGTACTGGTAGGGATGAGTGTCTGCTGAATGGACAATGAGCTAATAAGGCTGGTTCTTCGTGTAGTCGCTGCAGGGTTTTTTTATTTGATGTGCTCAGTATTTATCTGGTGTTTTCCTCATAGATCCTGGAGCCTCCACAGAGGCCCTGCTGCACTTGAAGTGCGGCTTGGAGAAAGCCAGCCCCTCTCCTCACGTTACTCAAATATGAATGCTCTTATGGTGGAGCTGAGCCCTTCACCTGCCGCTGAGCAGTAACCAGCCTCACACACAGCCCAGCCCTCAGCGTGTCGCTCCCGCGTGGGAGACGGCAAACGGCAGGAGGAGGGGGCTCGCTGGTGTGCCAGCCCGGGGGTCAGCGGGAGCAGAGCCCGCTCCCAGGCCGCGGGGGCTCTCGGCTTTGTGGCAGGGAGCTTTGGGCAGCAAAGTGCGGCACAGGAGTGGTGTGGTCCCCATAGTCCCAGTCAGGTTTAGGAGAGAAGCACTGGTGGTGTGTGGATCTGCTTCAGGTGCTGGCACCACTGGAGTGTGTGCGGCAGAGTTATAAATCATCTGTAAAAAAGTAAAGGCACATCATGTTTAAGAGGTAGAGTGAACAGCTATGGGGGAACTGCAGGTAGGGCTCCTTTTGGAGAAGGAGAACGTGATCAGCAAGTCAGCATTTGTTTGCGTTTTATTTGGATCCATCTGGCACCCTCTTTGGTAAGTGTTATGAACATCATGAATAACTCTCTCTCTCCTCTTCTCCCCCCTGATCTTTTCTGCAGTGGTTTCTAGTGACAGTGAGAGCGACTCGGAGTTCAGTTCCTTCAGCCTGGGTGACAAGCCTTTACCTGCAGGGTCAAAAGGCTCACAAGGCAGAAAGCACCGAGCAGGACTTGGTGAGGAGTTGCTGTTCCTTGTGGCTGGAGGGTGGGAAGTGTAAAGTACTTGAACGTTTAGCTCTTGGTACTGTGGGTTTTGGCGCAGCCCCTTGCCTGCCCTACACAGGTGCATCCCATTGGCTTTAGCTGTGCCAGGTGAGGATCTGGCCCTTTCTCACTGGAATAGTATCAATGGGCCAAACTGGTGGTGGGTCACTCCATTGCCTGCAGCCTTGCAAGGTCTGCCCTTGCAGTTGGGAGCTGCTCCTGGCAGCATGTCTCTGGCCAGCTCCTCACTCCTGACTTTATAGCACTGGAATCACCAATGCTGTTTTAGGAGTGGAGCATGGGAACTGGGTTTTGACCTGCTCCTGAGGGTGCCTGGCTGGGAGCGGGGAGGCTGCTGCGCTCTCGGGACCTGGCCCAGCATCTGCACCCACTTCTCCCTCCCACAGCATCTCTCTATTGTGTCCCTGCAGCACCCGTCGAGGAACCCAGCCAGGCCATGGGCAGGGCGCTGGGGAGCACCCACTCCCCTGCCCTCTCGGGGAGCCGCAGCAGCCTGGCCAGCGAGCAGGGCGCTGCCCTCAGTGCCACGGAGAGCTGCCAGGATGACCAGCCGGTGGACGGGCGTGACAGCGATGTTGGCAGCAGAGTCCCCGGTAAGCTGAACCTCCGCTCTGGGCAGATCCATGCTTTTGAGGCTGACTTCCCTTGAAGCACAGCTTTCTCAGAGGCACACCTGGCAAAGCTGCAGCCTGGGATCACCTTTCCCTGCTGCTTTTCTCATGGCAGATGCTGTCACAGCATTACAGCTCACTCCTTCCCTCTTCCCTGCATGCAGAATCTATTCTGCAACATGAGTAATCGTCTGGGGTGGGAGCTGCCGACGTCCACCTCCAAGAGCAGCCACAGCCTGGGTCTGTCCCCCTGCAAAGGCCTGGGAGCTCCTGTCTGCCCTGCAGGGACAGCAGAACAGATTGAGCTTTTACTGAAGCAAAGCAGAAGTCCAGCAGCTTTATGAGACTGAATAAAAAAGTTTCCTAATGTTCGGTGGCTCCTAAAGCCAAGCATGGCTCTTCCCAGAACTCTGCAGTGGAAAAAAAAAAAACCACAACACTTTTTTCCCCTCAACAACCTTGGAACAATTAAGTGACTGTGAGAGCAGAGGCTGCTATCACATCTGATCTGGAGCAGCTGAAAGAGATGCAAATGCGTTCTCTCTGCAGTTCCCGCTAATCTATTCAATAACCCCTTAAGTTATCGTTTAGCACCGCTCCCTCCAGAGCGTTCCTGCCGCCCTGTGAACTGCCACTCCTTTTGTTCCTGAGCCTGTTTTGTGCTGTGCATGTTGAGGCGTAAATTGGATTAGAGAGAGCAGGTTTATCCTTTAGTGCAACATAGAGTCATAGCCCCCCTCCCCACGCTTCCCACTAGAAACAGCCAGCATAAAATTGTTTCTCTACTCTTCCCTCCCTTCCCAAGTTTCAGGGATTTGAAGTTTTCTTTAATTTTAGTGTTCACAAAGCAAATCAGATGAATGATACTTCTGCTCTGTCTACTCGCTGGATTATAGTGCTGCCCCAGACTGGGCGGTTTATTTTAAGCCGCTGTTGGCTGTGGCATTAGAGACGGCTCATTGCTGTTGTGTGTTGGCTCTGGCGCTTACCGGAGCGGAGCAGCAGGTTGTTCCGCAGGATTGAAGCGGGTGGGGGGGAACAGTGGGTGTGACCCCTTGGGTGCTTTTTCTGCTGGTGCTACATGGCCGTGCTGAAGTCTGGATGGATGCACGCTTGGGTGGTGGGTTTGTGTAGTGCTTAGCACTTTGGAGCTTTCCTGCCAGCTATTCGAACTAGCTGCTGCCTGGCCGTGACAGTGCAAACGATCTCTCAGAGGCAGAAAATGCCTTTTTCCTGCTAAAAAACTCGTACGCAAAGCTTGGCACAAGGGGTCAACGCCTTGGTCCAGCGAGATCTCTCCTTGCTAGGCAGGGGAGAGCTAAAAATGACAGGCAGCATGGACATATATTTAGAAAAATGAAAACTATAGTAATCTCATGAGCCCAGTTAAAATAGTCCCTGAGTTGTAGAGAGGATCCTGCTAAGGAAAAGGTTAAGCCAGGTTGGCTGACTAGAAAATACCTGTAAAGATCTTTATTGTGTCTGAGGTCATTTATTTTCTAGTCTTGCTGCAGAAGGGGTTGCTTTGTTCAGACATGGTGCTTGCAGCAGCGAGTGCCTTGGAAGGAAGGTTCCGTGGCCCCTGGAGCTGGGTAAGGGAGGCAGGGAGACAGCAGCGAGTCTTCCTGCTTGCATGTGCTGCAGGGGGAAATTAAGCTGGCGGTGGTTGCAGTCAGCAGGCACAGGCTTGGGAACTGATGGAGGGTGGCAGCGGGTAGGGTCCTCTGTGTCACGTCTTGTCAGAGAACCGGTCACCAGCCAGGCATCCTCCTGGGCTGGGGAGCTGCTGCGGGCTTGCAGGGAGTTAGGTGGCACTACAGCTACGGCTTTGCGGCCACAGAAGGCGGCAGGACGGGCTACGGAGCGGCTGGCCTGTCTTGGAGCCTGTCCTGTGCCAGCATGAGACCTCACACTCCTTTCCGCAGCACGGGTGCTGGTGAGGGCTGGTGTGGCAGCGTTTGAGACTCTACCAAAGGTCTCTGTGAGGAGGCGAAGCTGGAACTGGAGCGTGTTGTGGGAGGCACATGATGTGCTGCTTGTGTTTGCCATGGCTGTATGCTCTGCCCCACAGTGTGGGTCATCTTCAGCACTTCAAGGTGAGGAGGAGAGGGAGAGGGACTCCGTTTTCCCTCCGATGTGTTTGGGATGTGGCCTTGCCTCCGTGCAGCGAGTGAGCAGCAGGGACGAGTGTGGTTGGCGTGTGTTTACTCTGAGAGCACTTAACGTGCCCAGCTGGAGAGACGCTGCCACTATGTGATCTGTGCAGCAAACTATTGGCAATCATAACGCGTGAATTTAGTAATCAGCGTTACGCAGCGATACGACTCACGGCCTCATGTTCTGTGCAGCTCCATAGCCGGTGGTTTGAGCAGATCAGACATCCAGGAGGCTGCAATACTGAATGCCCCCATGCTTTGTCAGCAGCCTGGCAAAAGCAGAAAATAGAGAAGAGCAAAACCAGCCCTGTAGTCCCTTAGGAAGTCTCCTGCTCTGCAGGAGGGGTTCACGTGCTCTGGGATGCTGGAGGTCTGGGGCGTGCAACGGTGGGAGCCTCAGGACAAGTGGCAGTGCCTCTCCCCCTCTTTATTTAGAACAGAGGCTGCTGCTGGTGGTCACCTCTTTAGAGAGTGGTGAAGGTGACGGGTGCTCTATGTCAAGACGGGCAAAACTCTTCACTGCATCTCCCTGCCTGTGGGACAGTCAGACCCAAAAGCAGAGCAAGGGGCAAAGATCCTTTCTCATTCAAATTGCTGATTCTCAGTGGCAGACTGACGATGTGAAAGGGAATTTTTGCTGTTGCTTTTCTGAAAGGCTCTGCAACTTTGTAACACTGCGTTGGGAGCAATTTTTGCTTCATATTAGCACCTCAGGTGTTGTTCCACTGGTGATTTTCTTTTCTTTTTCCCGGAGAATGTTTTATCCTAAAGAGAATGAAATTTGCACACAGGAAAGAAGCACAATCTTTTTCCCCTTACTTGCCCCCAGCTAGGGAGGGGACTCACCTTGTTCTGGCTGTACAGCTGGTATGTTAAGAGGTGCCTCAGTTAAAAAAGCTCAAAATCCTCCCTATTGTTAATTATGACATTTTTATTAAAGAAATGGAATATTAAACAGAATTAAACAAATCATCAATATCTTACAGTGGTTTTCATTAGCCCGTGGAGAGCTTTTAATGGAGATAACATCTTTGAGCTTGGACATGGCTGCTGCAGGGAGTAAACTAAGAGCAAAAGACATCTCTCCTCAGATCAGAGGCAAGTTCTACTTTAGTGGGTCCCAGTTAATGGGCTCCTCACTGTCTTCTGAGGAATGGGTCAGTCCTGTTTGGTATTCTGTGGGTCACCTGAACACCTTGCTGGTAGGGAACGGTGAGTGAGCTTGACATGGGCTGGAGAAGGCTCTAATTTGTGCTTAAAAGAGGAGATTTGAGAAACAGCCACAAGATAAGCTAATGAATGAGTAGCATACGTCTGAGTGCAAATCACAGTCTCCCCATCTCTGCTTGTTTGCCAATGTGTTGTCTAAATCATTAATACTTAAAGAGTGGTACGGCAGCTGGCAGTTAAACAGAGCCACGTTAAACAGTGGTGTTACTGAGTCTGGGAGCTGAGATGATGATGGCAGCACCTGGCAGGGTATAATAAATGTTGTGGCTTGCAATTGCAGGGTGAGACTGGCTGGAAGGACCGCCAGAGTTCAGCACGTCCAGCCTGGACCCTTCTCCCAGGGTGCTGAAGCTGTAGCTTCTGAATGTGTGCCTTTGGCTGCTTGCTTTGTAGTTGTCATGCTGGGAGAGGCTGAGCAGAGCTGAGAAAAAGGCCTGGAGCTGAGAGAGATGGGCAGGAAATGCTGCTTCCAGCTCTCTTAATTTGGGGAGATTTATGCCCTGTCTTTCAGGAATTGACTGGATTTAGAAATGAGGTGGTGTCACTCTTGCCGTGGCTCAGTGCCTCCCTGGCTGGGGTAGGCATCAACTTTTGCTCATAAATATGCAAGCTGTTAATACATGAGACAGGCAGAGCCATTCTGCATTATTTTCATGGCAAGAAATTCTCAGGGCATCTTTGAAGTTAAAGCATTAACTTCTTTTTTTTCTTCCCTTCTGTTTCTCAGATGTCTGTTTTGCTCCCTCAGGGATGATGAGGAGGTAACATTTTGCTTCAGTGGGTCTAACTACTCCATTCTGTGTAGGAAAAAAAAATCGTCCTAACAGTAATTAGGCTCCGAATGGGATAGTAATTTCTTTAATGACTTTCGTCATGGCAGTCTTTGGGGAGGTGACTTTTATTTTCCTGTGCTTGGTAAGAAAATTGCTTAAATGTTTTCAGACTGCTTGTTCCCTCATCCATGTGAGCTACAGCCAAACAGCATAGTCTTCCAGGGCTGGCTTTGCAGTGGGGTGAAATAGGTGGGCAATCACGTGAGGGAGGTGTGCTTGCAACCCCTGCTCTTCTTCTCTCTGCCTTCGGCCTCTGCCTGCACTGAGGGATAGGATAGGATGGAAGGGGGGATCAGATGCGGAGGAGAGACCCTCACCCACGCCCAGCCTCTCCCCTCCAAGCCTCAGCCTCCTGCACTGTCTGCCTCATCAATCTTTGGGCACTGCTCTTTGCCACCCTTTGCTCAAAGCTTGCTGCCACTGCCACGGGATGGAGTTTTCCTGCTTCCAAGGAGGACGAGTTGTCCTCCTTTCACAAAGTGAAAAAATTGAATTGTGCCTTCATGACTGAGAAGCTTTGAGCCATCTCTGCCTCCTTGTATTGGTACTGCAGAGCACCGAATAGTCCTGTTGTATTTATAAATAAAATATGTCTTCGGGTAGCGACAGCATTAGGAAATGATTCAAGGTTTGCATTCTAGATACAATGCATTTGAAAATATGAACCTCAGAAGAACCATATGCCCCCCCCTTCCGTGTTTTAAGGAATTAAAATATTTTCATCCTCAAGTGATAGAACCCAAACATTTTGAGCTCTTTTGAGTCTACCTTGAAGTTAAGTGAATAAAGGCTCGAGTGCCTAAAAAATAAATTACTTTCCCTATTTCTGTAACTCTTTATGGAGTTTTAAATTGAAGACTTTTTCCCTGAAAATAGAGGAATGACAAAGACTTATTCTCTTGCCACTTTCACTCAATATATCTGGAAACAAGTCTGCTGCTGAAGATGAAACTCCTATTTTTGTGCCTTCTTTCACATTGCAGAGGTCTGCGCTTTGGTCTTTGATCAAACAGCCTGTCTGGCCTCCTGCCCCCACATCCTTAGACTTATTCTCTGCCTTTTGCAATACGTTTACTCCTTGCGCTCCCAACTTTCTATTCAGCATTTTGCACAAAGCACTGAGGGCAATCGTCGATGTAATCTTTCAAAAAAAAGCATAAAGGAAAGAGCATGGGAAGTCAGTAATATAGAAGTTAAAAGTCTGGATTTTGGAGTCTTTGTAAACACATTGAGAGGATTTATGGCCTGGGAGGTTATCTTTCAACTGGGATGTCGGCCAGTTGCTGGTGGGAGGAATTTGCCGGACTCCCCGTGCCTTGAACGGCAGTGACTGGAAACAGCCCCTGTCCTTTCTCCAGCCATCAATGTAATTTGTGCCCCCTTCAGTTCAGAGAAGGGGGGGAGAAGTTAGTACTGACCCACCGCTGCCTTGGAGCTCTCCGCATTGCCAGCCCTGCATTTCATCCCGTGTGCTGGAAGCAGCCTGTCCCAGCAGACCCTGAGTTTCGCTAGGGGCTGCTGAAGTGATGAGCTCAGGTTCGTTTAGTCGACGTGAGCCAGAGTGCCTTCTGCAGCAGAGCATTGCTGTCCTGCGCCTGTCCCCAGCCACAGGCAAGGGCTACCTTCTGCTGTGGCTGCTGTCCGCAGCCCAGGCACACGGAGGGCAGGAGGGTCATGTGGAGGACCTGCTCTGTGGCACGTGGATGCTGTCACCTGGCTTGGAAACCTCTGAGAGCTGAGGCTTGGCTTTCTGTCTGACTTGGCCCTTTGAGGGATGCATGTACCAGAGGACCAGTTCTAGCAGTACAACTCCTTCTTTCTCCTTCTTTCCCCATTTCTTTTCCCTGTCTTTTCTTGCTTTAATAAAGTTTAATGGGCCCTGACTGCTGACAGTGTGTGGAGTAATGATGCACAGACATTCTCTTCATTATTATTTTTAGGAAGCTCTTAAAATGGCACCGAGCATGTAAAAAGAACGTAAAGTAACTTTGTCAAGTCTCTCCCCTTCATTTCTTTCCAAACACAACTTTTGTCCTTGTATATTTTGAAGGCAAACGGTGTGTCCGCACCAGAACGCGATGTTGATGAAGGTGAAGATGGAGCTGCTTTGCCTGGATCCAATATTCACCCTTTGCCCACTCCTGTAGACCTCACTCCAGACAACAACTGCTGCTGGTGATGACTTTATGATGCCAGCTCTTGCACAGGCATTAGCAACACGATGGCACCTGGGAAAACGCCTGCCTGTCCTCCCTGCCTCACTGGTTTGGTTTGGTCTGGTTTCCCCTTCTGCTGACTGACATGCACTGTGGGGTGCTGCTCGGAGAGGAGTGCTGTGCGGTCGCTGCCGTGGGGTCCAGAGCCGTATTTGTTGAAAGGGGCATGCAGAGTGCTCACTGGAGCTGCAGAAATGTCTACCACCTCCACTGTTCCCGGTTTGCCCAGACCAGCCCTGGGCTCAGCTCCTGGCTTCGCAGTCTGGACTTTGCAGTCTTCAGGAGAAAGAGAAATTCACCTCTATGTCCCTGAAATGGGGTGTGAGGAGACCGCAGCCCTTCTACTGCTTCTCGTCACAGGGGTGAATTTCCCTCCATGAACCACAAGGGTGAGACCAGAACTCCAACTTGCACTTGACTCTTATGGGCCCAGGGTGTCACCCCTTGTGTTTCTTGTCATCGTTGCTCCGTTCTGAGTCGGTAGGAGTTTGGCGGGGGCGTCGTGAATCAGCTGGTGAAGTTGTGCTCCTGTTCAGTTCCACTGAGGTCTCTTTGTGATAGGGCTGTCTGCTCCGGGATACACTTCAGTTAGTAAAGAAACACTCAAGGAAGTTTGCTATGAATTTTTTGGACCTCCTGGCTGTGTGTCCTGTGGCGAGGGTGATGCTTTGGCAGTGGGGTCATGGGCAGTGTGTGTGCACTGCAGCTCCTGGTGGGAGAACGCCCACCACCCCACGGCCCAGCTGTCTGCCTTTGCATACCCAAATTGGATAAAAGCTTTCAAATTACTTTATCTTGTTAAGCTCTGCAGATTCCCCTCCTACATGCACACCTCGTCATCTCTTGCCTGAGTAGGGGCCTTTGTTTTACCTTTTTCCTGCAAGTCTTGAGCAACTGCCTGACTGTGGTGGTGTCATCATGAGTCAGGTTGTAGAAAGTTGCGTCTCCCAGTCCTGCTTATTCTCTGGATGGACAATTCCCTTCCAAGGCCTGACAGATGAGAAAAATCAAATTACCAGACATCTCTAGAGCAATTAGATCATTGAAGGCTTGAACAAAACCCATACTAGGCAAGTAGGAGTCTGTGGGTTTTTATTAAATGCTTTTGATCTGACCTGTCTTTTGCTGAAGAAACAAAGGACTCCAAAAAGTTCCCTCTGAAATCATGGATTTAAAGACAGTTTGTGCCTGTTAATGTTAGCCTTTTCCCTTGGTTATTACTCTCTTGTATTCTCCTTTGCTGCTGGGCACTTCATGTGCTCTTACAAATTACTGCAGTATGCAGATAAATGAGATTGGGTGCTGGAACACTCTATCAGGAGGTCGAAAATCAATCCTTGACTTTCTTTCTAAATTAACGTGGTCCAACACAGTTCCCTTACGGCTGTTCCAGCTAAGGTGCTATGGTAAGTTGCGGGGAAAATCCTTCCAGCTCTTCCTCTGTGATCTGTCTCTGCCCTTTTAAAAATGAAAACAAAATGTTTGGATGGTGTGGGCTCCTTGAGATGGAATAAAGAGAAACCACTGAACATGGACTTCACAACATCAGTGTTGAAGAGAGCAAGGGATGAGGTTGTTCTCCCGTGAGGGATGCTTTATGTCATGGTCTGTGTTTAAACTTGGCCATTGAGGCCTGACCGGCTGCATCTCTGAAAGGGGTAATGCCAAGATTATTAGCTGTTTCTGAAAAACTAAATTCAAAAGTCAGCTTTTGTTGAAATGCCGGTATGATTTCAGAGCATGAAGTCATGAAGTTTCTTCTGAGAGCTGTAGGGTGTTCAATTTCAGAAGTGTTTTGCCACCAAAAAAGTCCTGTCTTGCCTTGGAGCTTTTGACAGTCCTACTGAGGCTGTCTTGCTTGCACTCTCATTACCACAGTGCCTCAGACAGCCTGGCCTGCCAGCCTAAGTTTGTAGAAGAAGGAGAAGGAAAAAGACACTTAAAAAATGACTCTATTTTCCTTAAACCTGTTACTTTCTCATCAAAAACTCTACACTGAATTGGAAAGAGTTTTTGAAATTTAGCATGTCATTTCTAACTCTTCTTGAGTTTCTTGTGCTTCATTCCTGGGCAGTGCAGGCAGGTCAGTCATGTTTTCACCCCCACCCTTGCGTCTTAGGACCGTTTACCACACTGCACAAGAACCTGGTAGTCCTTGCTAGCTTACTGTGCTGCTTTGAGGCATGAGTTTGATTTTTAACTGAGACTAGGTTTTATAAAACACTCTTAGAGATAAATTTGGGACTGCTTTTGTACCAGTGAGACTGGAAACCTTTCTTTCTTACCTCTATAGTTTACCTCCATGGAGTAATGCTACCTGAGTTCGAACCAGAACCATTTGGTAGTCTGTGGAAAGACTCCTCTTGGATCGAGGGAAGGACGTAGCCCAGGAGAATGTGATCTCCCACATATGAATGTGATAGAGGAACATCCACAGCTCTGTGCACATATTTTCTGTTAAAGACCACTCTCCTCTGTGTTGCATCTCTCTTGGTTGTGTTTTGTAGCTTTGGTTGGAATATTATCTGAAACCTGTACCAGTTGACTGCCTTTTTAATTGGCTTGAGGTGGGCAAGAAGAGCTCAGTGAATAGTGCTCGGTCTGCTCTGGTCATTTGTGTTTCTTTTATTATTTTGTTGTTCTCGTCGCCATCCCTTACAACTTTTATGTAGTGTTTTACTACTGGAAACAATAAAGCTTTGGCTCAGTAACAACTGCTTGCCATTCTTGAAACAGTAAAAAGTTTTTTTCCATTCCCAGGTTGTGTACATTCTCCAAACCCTTGGGCTGGCTCCAGCAAGGAAAGAAAATAATCCAGCCAGTGGAATGGTGATTCACATGGCTGGAGCGTAATTGAATTCTGCACTTGAAAGTCATCTTTTGTCTTGCCTCTCTTTGGTACCTTGAGCTAGCAATGGCAGGAGGCACAAGTCTGCTTTTCAGCCCTTCGTGGAAGGTTTTCCATGTTGTAACCACTGAGCATAAAGCAGCACCGATTGTCGTTCTGTCAAGTGCTGTCTCCGTGGCCTCCCAAGGCTCATCACTCGCTCTGGTTTGGCAGTTGGGGTCCATTTAGCTTTGCCTACAGAGAAACGTCTCCACATTGTTTGCTGAGCGTGTGCAGCCCTGGCTGCTCTGTGTTCCCTTCCACTCGGCATTCAGCTTCAAGGTTTCAAATGGCTTTTTAATCTGTTTTTGCTTTTCTCATTTTAAAAGCGTCTCGATAATTGCTGTTGGGATTGTTTTGCTGGGGAGCTGCCATTAGTCCAAGGATGGAGCGTGTCAAGGACTAACTACCTCTTACGTTGTTCCTTCCCCCCTCCGCTTGCCATGACAACAACCAGTATATGGGAAACTCAACTGTGGAATCTCTCTGAATCAAAAACACTGGCCATGAATTGCCAAGTTGCCGTGTTTACTTTTTAAGCTAAAGTTTGAGGGGAAAGGGCATGCTTTCTCTGTGGGAACCTCTGTGGCAAGCAAATGGGCTACCAGCTGGTGTTTAGACAATGTGTTTCTGGCCATTACTGAATTGGACAGTGAAGGTCCTGGACTATCGGCTGGTGTGCTTGGACAGTGACACAAAATGGCAGATAGTCTCTGCAGATGGCTGAAGTTTATTTGTAAAATAAAACTTAGCAGCAGTTGCTCTTCTCTCCTCCTTCCCACCCCTCCCAGAAGATGTTTCCCTCCAGGGAAGAGGGCTGGTAGCAGCGATGTCTCACCAGCCCACCTCTCCCCATTTCTTCCTGCCGTAGCTCCCAGCGCTTTGTTCCTCTCTGCAATGAAGACTGCTCTTCCGATCATAAAGCCTTGTTTCCACAGGTGGGTGTGATTGAAGGAGAGTTCAGGAAAGTTTTTTTTGAAGGACCAATGCTACAATCAAATGACGAGACTTTCAACAGGCACAAGATGGCAGGTGACAGGTAAGCATCTTGTGGAAAACTTTTATCTTGAGCAGCTTATTCAGATTCCTTCCTGACCATTGTCTCTTATTAGCAGTATATTCAGGTAGCACTAGAAATGCCTGCGATGCTTGAGAGGCACGAGATGAGGATCTTGCTGCGTAGCTCCATGGCAGTGCAGAAACGGGAACGCGATGTGTGCTGCCTGCCAGTGATGTGCAGCAGTGCACACAGGCAGCCACACACCCCCTCGTACACCCCTGCCCTGCGTGCTTCTCCCTGCAGAAATATTTCCTCTTGTTATCTTCATAGCAAAACATGAAAGGAGCCAGCCCAGCGCCATGACTGGTGTAGCGCGCTGCTGCTGGCCTGTGCCCCGCTGCTGAGCCATCCCTGGAGATGCCCACACAGCACCCAAGGGTGCTGCTCTGGTTAGTGCGTGGGAGCTGCACCTTTGAGGGATGAACTCAAATCCCCTTGAGGCGGAGGGCTGTACACATTCACCTCCATGCTTTGCAGAGGTTCTTGTGGGTTTGTTTGAAGGCATCTGTTTTTCCTTCCACTGATTTCTGTGTGGCACTGGAAGCTGTTTGTAAAATCTTGGAGGGATTATTGCTCTCATTTTCCCTCTCTGGAATGAGTGGCTCTACATGATGTACTGATATTTTACCAGGAAGGGTGGATTGTGGTTTTAAAGTATTTTTGTTGTGGACTGTATCAGTTTAAAAGCAACTGTTATGCTCTGAGCCCTCTCTCAGCACCCAGCTATATGCCATTTCCTCCCAGGTTCTTCACTGTTACTCTGTAGTTGACCAAATGCAGCAAACGAGCATCACCACCTCACTTTCTCATCAATCCTCCTGCCAGCCTAATCACTGTAAGAAGTTACGATCTGGGCCTGGAAATTTGCTGCTTATCAGGGCCATCTGGGCAAGAGGTTCTGGCAGAGACACCTTCCCCCTCCTGACCACGACTGACTTACGCTTTCAGAGGTAGCTCTGAGTAATTATCACAGGGCTGTGGATGCTTTTAATTATTTGCAATTATGCACCTCTGCTCCGGCTGTCCTGTCCCATCCCACTGGAGCAACCCCTCGCATGTGGGAGCTGCCCTGGAGCAGCTACCTTCTGGGCTTGGTTTTTGGGGCTTGATTTGGGAGCTGGGAGGAGAGCTCACATCTCCAAGATTGGTCCTTGCTTTGCAAGGCTGCGCTGCTTTGTAGTACCAACCCTGCACAGCATCCCCCAGTTCAGCTGCTGGCGCTGGTTGTGCACTGGATGTTTGTTAGGCTCATCCACCCCCTAAAGAGTCCCCAGACTGATACATACCCAGCCCCTGGACGGGGTCAGCAGCTGGATCACTGGGAGCGGCTGAGCCCAGCGTTATGTATTTTTCTGCTGGTGAAGCCAAGCTCGAGAGACCAGGAAAATCTCAGTGAACAGCTGAGCCCCGCTGTGGGAGAGCAGGGGGCAGGATCTGGGCCCGGGGTGAGCAATCATCAAGCCACTGATGGGACAGACCTTCATCTTCAAATGACACTCATGCAAAATTAAACTTCTTCAAGCAATCACACCATGGCCATTAACATGGTGTCTTGGAGGACAGAAAAATAAACTGAGAAATGCGAATTAGGGTTATAAATCTTTCTGGCTATGACTGGGAGGTACCTGTTTAATTAGCATCATCGAGCAGCCTTGATGTAGTAAGTGCTACATAGGAAACTTGTCAAATTTTCCCTGTTTTGATAGCAGGTGACTTGTGTTCTGTTTGAATTTCCACCTTGTGATTGTTTTTCTGTACTTGCTGGAGTTGCTGTGTTGTCTGTGGCATGAGGAATTAGCTGCTATCACCTAGGCTAATTGGATGCCACTGCAGCAGGGAGGAGCTGCCTGCACCGTCCTGCCTGAGCCCTCTGCGGTCATGGATGTCTTTGCATCTAAGGCCTAAGCCTAAAGGGACTGCAAAGCTATTTCAGCAAGGTATTCTGTGGTGAATTTAAAGTGTTTAATCATGTTTTTTGGTTCCTGTCCTCCTGGGGTACAAAGGTCATTCACCACACAGAAATCTTTTAAAAGAAGGGCTTTTCTCCCTGCTGCTTGGGAGGAAGGCTGGGGAGGGAGGACAAGCTCAGTTCCCTGCAGAGGACTCGGCCACGTGGCTGGGATACAAACCCACCCCCCTCTCCAAGGGGTTGAACATGAGGGCTGCCCCATGTCGGGTTGCAGTGACCTGCTCGCACTTCTCTGCATTGCTTCCAGTGCTGCCTCGGTGAGCCAGGACCCCCAGCACGAGGTGCTGAGCCTGCACAGAGCCGTACGTGTCAGTCCTGTGTCAGGGATGATCCTCGGGGCATGGAGGAGCCTTCTGCCTTGTGTCCCCTCTTGCACAGCTCTGCTGTGGGCTTTGGGGATTTATTCATGTGATGAATATCTCTGCGAGGATTTGGGTTAGAGAGTTACTGAGCCTTTGTTTATGTATCACCCCTGTGTATTCCAGCGCTCTGATGCTAATTGGTACCACTGTAACATGAATCTTTTTAACACTGATAATGTTTGTGAGTTATTGGATGCTTGGCCTGAACCTGCCTGGGAATTGCAGGCGAGACGTCCAGGGGTGCTGCTGTCCCCCAGGCATTGCCTTGCCGGGCTTGCATCCTGCCTGTATTCATTCTGGCAGCTTCTGTATCACGCTATTTAGCAGATCACTGTTACTGACCTGTCACTGTGGGAGACGGTGGGATTAGGATGATGGAGTGGTTGGAGAGGATAAACAATAATGATACTACATCGGCGCAGCCCAAACGATGCCTTTCTCTTTCATGTTTTCTTTTTCTGTCGGTTTGCCATTCAAGTGTAATAAGATCAGTGCAGATAATTTGTGTATTCATACAAAACATAATTTTCCCTCCTGTGCTTTACCAGCTGCACTGCAGTCGGAAAGGCAAATACGTACTTTCTTTTGCATGGTTATGAATGGGTGCATCTGTTCCTCAAAGATAGGGAAAGGAGCATGAAAGGGCTGGAAGGGAAGGGAAGAAATCAGATGCAGCCCATTTCATTGCCTCTGTGGAGAGGGAAGCGTACAGGAGTCAGATTTTTGCAGCGAGGGCCCAGTCCCACACTGATGTATTTAGGAGGTGGGTAGGACACCAGCGTGTGGGAAAGGCAGAGAAGCATTTTTGTTCAATGGAGCAGCCACCCATGGAAGCACAGCCACCCTGCAGCGGGACAGGGGTGCCCGAGGGAGCTCAGCTCCACCTTGGTCAGGGTCTGCAAACCACCATGCGAGGACAGCCAGAGCCGTGCATGGGGATGGTCCTGCTCCTCCGCCTGGGCTGCAGCCGTGAGAGCACAGCTGCCGGCTCCCAGTGCTGGCTCTGCTCTCATGGTGCTGCCTTGCTTCGGCTCTGCGTAGGGCTTGTCTGGGAATGTCAGGGCAAAGGTTAGAGCTGAGCTGGGCTGTGCTTGCTCCTCCCGAGCTGGAAATCACAGCCGCCTTGCTCCGTGGGCTCTCCCTTCCTGTGCCAGGGGCTGCATCCCTGAACCTTTGTCTCCGCATCCCCCAGGCTCTGCCTGACAGCCCTTGCTGGAGGTCCAACATCCCCAGCGAAGGCAAGAGGTGCATGGCTAGAGGTTGTACAGCAGTGGACCTAATTGACTGGGCTTTCTTTCCTCCCTTTTTTTTCCAAGAGGCTCACTGGAGAGGCAAGAGGAGGAAGGAAAAGGGGTTTAATTTTCTCCCGTTATCTGGTGTCTCCAGCTGTGAGCCACGCTGACAGCCCTGGGCTGATCAAACACTCGAGCAGCCTCAATTCAGCGTCCCGTCTACATGGTCATAAATAATGTAAGTGCTCTGCCCCTGCCTGAGACCATAGCCTGGCAGCAATGCACCAGCACGTTACCTCCTCCCGTTGCCATCATGTTGGACTCCCGCCTTCATTGCTTGTGACACGGAGTCATTAGGCATTAGCAGTTGGCATTGGCACCTAATGACACAATCATGTGCAAACGTGTTCTTCCTCCAAGCAGGATTTTTTCAGCCAGAAATTCTGGTTCTCTCCCTTGCGTTGAGATGGAGTCTGTCTGACCCCTCTGCCAGGTTTGTTTCTGTTTCTCGTGCACTTTGTGAGTTCAAAAGGTTCTAGGTATGGGAACTGAGCACTGCTTTGGAGTGAAATACAATGCACTCAAAATAAAGGCTAAAAGTTTACCAAAGCCACTGGGAGCTTCTCAGCTGCCTATGGCAGGTGGGTGGGAGCCGTGCAGGGCAGGGACAGGCCGCCTTCCCCACCTTCCTCTGTGCCGCAGCAACAGGGCTGGTCTCTGCTTTGCTGGGGAGATGCCGTGAAGCCTGGCTGGCGAGCGCACGGCCAACCCGGCTGCGAAAGAGGATGGGGGCTCCGGACACGGCGAGGCTGAGAGCGGGGATCCCCTGGGGTCGGATTCCTCCAAGTGTGCGGTGGCTTAGTCGTCCTTCTTTTCTTTCCCGTTTCTTCAACTGCAGGAAGTGGCAAGAATCCAAGCAGATATGGGTTGGTTTTGCGTGAACAGACCCCAAAAATACCAGATGATTTCATCTGAGCAGTACTTTTATTTACATGGCAGCATCATTACCTGCACCAGCTAAGGGGAGAGAGGGCTGCTCTGGCTCACTGCATCCAAGCAAACTTCCAACCGATCTCCCTGCAGGATTTGCTGCTCTCATTGCCATTGATTGGTTCAGGCTTGTTTAATCCCAAGGGCACTTTGGGGTTTAGCTCTTTGCATCTTGTAGGCCAGTGCTTGGAGATAAGTCACTGTAATTTGCAAAGCTTTCAGTGGTGGCGAGGCTTGTGGTTACTCGGAGTTGTGATGGAAATGGTTTGGACACCAGCAGGCTGGTCCTTTTGTCTGTTTTCACATCAGGGTTTGGAAGGAGCACAGTGACAATTTCTGGGGCTGGAGATGTCCAGGGAGTTAGCGTGCACCTCCTGGTTCCTCCTGACTCGTAATTACTGGGGCTGAGAAGGGACTCGGTGACTCCCCGTGCAGCTCTACATTAGAAAAGCACTTAGGGGCATATAGACAGGCAGCTGCTCCGCTGCCTGCTGAATGCCTCTTGCCCTGTAATTTTGTGGGTGGGCTGCAGGACTCTGCGCTCAGCTATTGCTGCACTACTTTAGTGCTGGAGCAGGTGCTGCTGAGGAGGCCAGGAGGGGAGACTGCTTATTTTTGACAGCTGTATGAATCTGATGTTGCCACCAAATTGTTGCAATGCGGCTTTGAAGGGTTTTTTGCCTTTCTGTGGTCCACAGTTGCAGAGTCCATATTTCTGTGTGAAGAAATCAGGAATCAAGTAATTGAATCTCTCCCCCCCTTCCCGTAAAATCAAGTAATTGAATCAAAGATTGTGTGATTTTAAAAAAAGGAGAGAGAAAATAGTTCATTTTGCATTCTCTTTATTGGCCTCTTAAATTCTGAGCTTTGCAGCCTGCTAGGAGTGTTTTATTGAGCTCTTTTCACAGCTGTGAGTAGGATGGACTTTAACTGCCCGTTATCCTGGGAGCTGGGCTCTTGAGAGACAGCAAGAATCCATGGGGACTGGGAAGGGGACAGTTTTAGCCTGGGTAACCCCGATCCTGAAGCTGGTGGTGTGTTGCTCCTGACCCCTGCAAGGGGCATGCCTGTCCCTGCTGCAGTGTAACCTGTGTGAGTAAGACCCTGAGGAGGAAAAATGTTGGCGTTTTGTTGGCATCTGAGTGGCCCATGATTGTGCCTGACAGCAGGAGATGGTCCCTGGGGTTGAGCTGCCAATGGCCGTGACTGGTCACTCAGAAAGCTGCTGAGGATGCAGTCGGACAAGCTTCATTGGGATGCAAATGAATGTAAATTCATGTAAACATATGTCTTGGTGCAGGTAGCGGCTCATGCCCAAATTATGCAAATGTTCTAATCCAATAATGCTAATGTCATGATTATCCAGCAACACGATGTTCATTAATATGGTTCCCTGGCTCTTACACCCATCACTGTCACCAAGATTACACCGAGGCAGAGACTTGCAGTGTCTCTGGCAAGCGGAGCTGGTCTCAGGGAGGGAAGGGGACACACAGGTCATGAGATGACCGGGAAGGACCGTTCGTCTGCCTGGTGAGGCCCGGAGGTGCCACATGAGATCTGGATGATCTCAGAGGTCTTTTCCAACCTTAATAATTCTATGATTCTATGTCCTGGGGAGTCCCCTCTACCTGCCTGGCCAAGGTACCACCCTGCTGCCATGCTCTCCTTGGGAGGCCCTTCCTCCCAGAAGGAGACTCGGAGCAGATTTCTCAGTCCCCAAAAGCCTGCAGAGTAGCTAAACTAGCACTTCTTAATATCCATTGCTGTGATCAGATGAACAGGACTAGCAGGGCCATCTAGTGACTCCTCTGGCTGCTTAATGACCTGGGAGGTGCCCCCACTTAGATGGGTATAGTATTAATGTGTGTATTTTGAACCATGCCCCTGTACCTGTCCACCTCTCCCTCCATCTCCCCTTTTTTTGGCTGGTGGTTATCCTTTGCTCTGCAGTTTTGTTTTCCCTGGTTCACTACAGAGCTGGAAAATGCTTGGGCTTCCCCACGGTGTAATGGAAATTTGTCCTGCATTGCCTTGGGTCGGGTGACATAAGGTCAGACAGCTAAATAGCCCATAGATCGGAGAGGGATCCTGCAGGCTGGCTTGCCTTCCTCAGCGCCACTGGTAAAGCTGCTCTCTGGGCAGGAGTCTGCTTGTCTCGGCTATGGCCTCAATTTCTTCGCTGCTAACCCGCAGGTGCCGGTGTAGCCGCTTGCCGGGGCACTGCAGGGCTTCCTCGTCACCGGCTGCTCCTGCAGCTTCGTGCCAGCTGGCAGCCATGAAGAGCTCAGAGCTGCCTGCCCCGGGGAAGGGCTCAGCACATCACCCTGCTGCCTCCCCAGCCGGCAGGATTGCTCCCTCAGGTACCTCCTGCAGGTATATCCACGGGATTTTTTGCAGTACCAAAAAGAGCGGCTTTGTCTCTGTGGTGCAAACATGAGCAGCCCTGCCCAGTTCAAGGAAGCTGGGGCTGTTTGCCCCCTCCAGCAGCCTGACCCCATCATAGATACGGATTTGCCCTTCTGCTTGCATGGCTCCAGGGCCTTTCATTTTGCTCTTTCGTTTGTGTTGCTTTTTGCAACGTTGGTATGATACTGGGATTTGTGGATGGGGCCAGGAAAATGCCCTCGCAGCTCTGGTGGCTGATTCCCTCGCAGCTCACCGAGGCTGGTTGAGCCTTGTGATCCAGGGACGGGCAGGACAATTCCAAGCTGCGCTGCGCCGGCAGCAGCTGGGAGGAGCAGCAGCCAGAACAGAGCTCCACCAGCCATTGCAGGGCTGTGACAGGTACATTTACTGCGCGAAGTATCAGCACCAAATGGGGACTTCGGTTGGATTGCTTTTGACAGGATGTTGTTAGCCTGATGTGTATGTGGGAGAGGAGGAGTTATAGTGCTCTCTTAATGCAGCCAAATTGCTCTTTAATTCTGCAAAGCCAAGATGTTATTTCATGAATCCCCAGAGCTCGCTGTGCAGTGTCTCGATGCTGCCGGTTATCAGTGGCCTTTTCCCTTTGCTTGCATCTAACTCCAAATTCTCGGAGCAGTCCTCTTGCCTCCGCAAAGCTTGGCTGCCTTCTGCCCTCGCTTGGCTTCACGTGTGTTAACTCTGGAAGCTAGTGGTGACTCTGAAATGCCTCCTCCCACCAAAATGTGAGCAGAAAGTCTATCAATTTCTATGGTAACAGGGCCAGGCCCTAAATGCTGATGCTAACTCTGTTTCTGGACATCTATAGAGTCTGAAGAGCCGGGCGTGCGGGAGGCAGCAGTACCCAGCCTGAGTGCAGCTCCCCAGGCCAACACTCTCTGCTTGTCCAAGCTGCTGTAGGGAAAGGTGCTGCTGCAGAATAATCAGGCTTTGCTCCTGGGTGCCTGGAAAGTCAAGAAGTGATCTTGTCATCCTGCAGCTGGGAGACAGTCAGGAGGGGAAGAGGTAATAGCAGGGTGAAACTACTAAGACAAGTCAGCTGGATAATCTCAGAGGACATTGACTCCAGCTCAGAAAGGCACTGAGAGCAGATAAAATTAGCCTAATAAGAGCTGATGCTATGCAGAACTCTCCCCTTCCTTGAATGCAAGGGATTGGGTCTGCGTTTAGCTTATAGGCATATAACAAGAAGAGACAGCGCGGTGTGAAAAGGGGGCTTTGCTTGGCTTGCAATGGCAAACTCCTGCTAAGGCTCTGGAGTTAGGGGGAACCCAAGGACCATGGCTGAAATAAGAGGAAAAAGTCAAAGAAGGCTTGTTCCTAAGAAAATATCCCTGAGGACTGGCCCTGGACAGCTGCTGTGTCCCGAGATGGAATGTCAGTGGGAGTGAAGCAGGACAAAGGCAGTTAGGGGGAGGGTTTGCGCAGGAGGGCGTTTCAGGGCAGCGAGGGCTCAGGGTTCTGCTTTGCCCAGGGCTGCCCTGGCCCCTCTCTCCTGCAAACTTTGCTTTCTCCGGTGGGTGCTGCCTCCAAGATGGCGTGATGCAGTGGCGGTTCCAGAGTGGGGAGCATGGCTCACGTTTCTGTCGAGGGCTGAACCCAAATCATCCCATGTTCCTAACCCAGCAGAGTGAGCTGGGCGCTGCCGCCTGCCAACACAAGGAACTCACAGTGCTTCCCCTTTCTCAGGAGACTCCTGAAAGCAGCTGGACCAGCCCTGGGGATGCAGGTTTGCCTGTGCAGGTTAGATGGGCACATGGGATGAGGGTGCCACTGCTCTCGCCCTGGGTTTGGGGAGCAGTGGGTGCATGGGCCATGCTTGTGCAGCTGCAGAGCTGCCCGGCGCCTTGCTGGCAGGCTGTGCTGCCCGCAGGCTGCCTGGCTGCTCCCTGGCCCCGCTGGCTTTAGCCTCCATGTTGAGAGACACGTGCAGGCCAGTAACGCTCAGGGGCAGCACACCCTCCCCTTGTGCACCGTTCAGTTGGACTTTCCTGCAGCTTCCCCTTCTCACTGCACACTGATCTGCCCCTAGTGAATTCGTGTGTGTTTAATAGGTGTTCCATATAGCTAATATTTACAGCAACTGATTATCTACTCTGGTTGATTTGCAGGTGAGTGATGTGTTGGAAATGGTATGTTAGGGCGCACACGAACAGCATGTTCCCTCCTTGAACAGGAGAGTAGACATTTTGCAGGACTCCAAAAACCAGTGCATTAAAATTACAAAACAAAACACCAACTATTTTGGGATTCACATTGAAATGGCAACATATGCTACACATTAAACATCAGCCCCTACTGAAAGTTTAGCTATTCTGGGCCCATCCTGAATGGTGCTGAAGATGCACAGAGAGTAGATGCCTCCCTACCTCCTCCTGTCCTCTTTGAAGCTCCCTTGCAGGTCCGTCTGCGGGTGGCGAAGTGCTGATAAGAAAGACTCCATCCCCCCTTGCCATAAGTTGGGTGTTTCATAAGGTCTCTGAGAACCTTAAGCAATATTTTGAGGGGAGAGGGCTCTTTCTTGCTGGCATTTGCCCTTTGCCTGGCTTTCTGAAAGGGTTTGTTTGTGTCTGCTTTGTAATAGAGTGTGGGCTGTATTTTACCACAGTGGTTTTGTTCGCAGCTAGTAATTGCTGGTTAAATCTGGTCAAATGATGGTTGTTAGCAGGGCCTGTTTGAGCACAGATAACCTCGGATATTATTCGCGCAGAGGAGCAGTGGAGGCCAGGGTGCGCTGGGATATCGGCACTGCTGGGGAGCCTTAATCGGCACAGCCTAGAGTAAGCCTCTTAGGATTATTTAGCCAAGTTTCCTAGTTATCATTATTATTATTGCTTTATTTAGCAAATGCAAAGGGTGTTTAACCAGGTAGGGTCCGCAGCGCACTCGACGGGCTCAGCCAAGCCTCCCCAGCAATCGAGGGCAGAGATCTTGCAGGGGAAGCAGTCTCGTTGCCAGTAGCTGTGCATCAGCCAGAAGACAGCGTCTTGCATGAGCCAAGGAGCAAGGCGCGTGTTGCTTTTCAGTTACCCCCTTCCCTTGCGCACAGCTATACTGGAGCTAAGCTCATTTGAAGAAGAAAGAAATATGTTCCATACCTACCAGAATAGTGGACTGAAGACAACGTAGGTCCTGATTCAGCCCAAAGGGATGGAGGGATCTCTTCCAGCAGTGTTGGCAGAGCTGGGCTAGCAGCGTGGGTATCCCCTCTTCCTGCCCCTGCAGCCAGGTTGAGCTGGTGTTCCCTGCAGGCACCGTCTCATGCCTAAGGCTATGGGTACTTACTGTGGCTTAAAACAGGCTTAAAAATGGCTGGGGAAAAAGCAAAAAGAAAGCTAGGGCTGTGCAGGCTGGTGCTGCCTTCTGTCACCTCCCTGGGTGACTGTCAAACCTCCCTGCTCCCAACCTGCAGTGGGGTCCCCCTGAGTTCAAGGGTGTGTGAGATCCAGAGGTAGTTCATCCAAACGGAGGCTTTAAGTTGGCATCAGCTCTTCATGTACTCTTCAGGCTCATGTCTGCTCCAGCAGCACCAGCAGGGCAGGGGGTTTCTGTGAGATCATTGGGGTTTCAGCTGGCAAAGTATTAAATAACCAGTGGGTCAGTCATCGAATCTCTGGTAATCAATGGGGATGTGTGGTCCTGCTGCTGTACTTTTCATTTAGAAAGGAATTGATTAAAGTGGAATCAGCCCTCATTCTTGCCGATTTAAACCTGGAGTAACTGACAGCAGAATTCGATGCTTAGCATTTGAAACAAATTTGGTTGAAGTGTGTCCTGAGGACAGCCTGTATTTTTGGATGTGTGTTTAATCCGCGTGCTACTGTTTTGTTTGCTGTAGGAATGCTCCTTCTGTTTGCGTGGCACCAGCAGGACAGCTTCCCAGTCACATAAGGAAGCCGGGCTCCTATGGATCTGCTCAGGGCATGGGGTGAGTTAGTGGCATAGGCTTTGTTTGGGATGTGCTTAAGTCTCTGCTTATGCCCCTTGTTCAGGATGTTTAAAGTCTAAGCTGTCCCGGGACAGGATCCTTTTCTGAGCCTGGGCTGGAGTTGGAGTGATGGCTCCTACATCCCACATCCCAGCTCTCATTATGGGATGCTTTTGGCACACCGGCCCATGCCCTCATCTCATGTGAAGCAGCTGAACCACTCTGCTGCACCTCAAAACAAGCTGCTGAAGTGTAGTGTCGCATGTGCTCGGCTCAGGATGTTGTCACGACTTGCATGCACCGTGAAGAGGAAACGTGGCTGTTGACAGAGGTGATGTGATCTTCTCCATCATCCCGTTCCTGCTTTGATGTTGACTCTGTGATGGCCATCTTCTCCTTCTCTAAAGGATGTCCTTCCTCACTCCAGGGATGGAGTATGCCCATGCGGAGTGACTCTGCTCCCTGCCAGGCAGAGCTGTTGGTCCCGCTGCTGAAAGCAGCCATGTGATATTTAAATTTGTCTCCCCTCTTACCAGGCTGGCGAGGAAGCCAGCATTCCCCCTTTTGTGGAAATGAAGGCCACGCGCGTGGGCACTGCAGTAGCTCTGAATCACCCCAGCAGAGTGAGGGATCAAATCAAGTCACATTCCAGGGCATTAGACAGACGGTGGTAATTAAAAGCTTTACCTGGAAACTGGCTTTGTATCTCCAAGCCCTGCTTTTGTCTCCCAGCCCAACTCTCTATTTTTGTCCCTTTTACCTTCTGTGTTGTCGTGCGTCATGTATGCTGGTGCTTGGTGCCTGGTTGTGCAGCCAGCCCCAGCCTCGTTTGGGGAGCCCTCAGTAAATATTGGACTGTGCAGCCTAGGAGGAAACATTCAGGCAGTGTGAAATGGTAGGGAAAGTGTGGTTTATCAAACCCAAGCTGCTTTGGGACTCATTAAAAGCTAAGGAAAGGCTCCAACTGCTTTCAGTAGTCTTGGGATTGGTCAGAGACTAGAAAGTCCCATCTGGGCTATTAGCAGTAAGTCTTGTTTTCGTTTCTTTCAGTCTATAATGTTTGCGAACAGGGTCTCCCTTGGGGACCAGTCCTGCCCTGAGAGTGGGGAGGTTTGCCTGCTTCAGCTCTCTCTCTGCTTTTCCCTTAATCCAGACGCTGCCTGGCATCCCGCCCCTTGCGTCACCAGTTGCTCTCTGCATCCCTGGGAGAGGTGAGCATCTCCTGTCGGTGCTGCTGGGCCTTGATCCCGGCCGTGGGGGGCAGCTTTCAGGGTACTGCATGAAATGGGAGGAGGCAGAGGTCACCTTAATTGCCAGAGCCTTGATTTTCTGACCTGTAAAACAATCCTTTTCTATTTGGGTCTCGTGCTCTTTGAGGAAACATTTGAAATAATGATGCTTTTGTAATGGCAATAATGACTTTAGGCTCTCATACATAATTTTATTTATTTATTTATTTATTTATTTATTTACCCTTTCTTAGAGGGAATTGCTGCTATTTCCTGGGCATCAGGCCCAATTTTTGCTTCATTCTGTCTGAGTCCACACCACGTCCTGGATGCTGCACCCAAAGATGGAGCCTGTGTGGATGAGCACATCCACGCTGCTCCAAACCTGGAGGCAGCTCTTTGTGCCTTGCCTGACGTTCCCACCCATCGTCTTGCCACCCACAAGGTTTTCAGCCTCGACCACACGAATGCGAAGCAGGTGGTATTTCCATCTGAATTAATACACTAGGAGTCCTTGGATGTGGGAAGGGGGTTACACTGTCTCGGGCTGGATCTGCTGTTGGACCTTGCTGCAAGAGAGCTGTTTGTCTCCTGGCAGAGCAGCACAGTTCACCTCTGCGCAATACGGAGGAGCCGCCTTGAAGCGAAAGTACGGCAGAGGGAGGAAGGAGCGGCTGAGCGGTCTCCTGTTCTCCCAGGTCATTAGAGCATCTGTGTGCATCATGTCTAGGTACAGAGCGAGGACAAGTTTGGATGCTTCAGGAAAGAAACGTTTGCTTCCCGGCGAGAAGTAAATTAGGTTAGTTTGCCTAGTGTTGGTATGTTATGAGTAAGGGAAGTTCATTAACATTTACCAAAATCTGAATTAAAAATTGAATTTTTCATTAGACAGAAAGGTTGGGTGTCATTTTGCTGGGTTTTGGGGAAAATGCTTTGAAGAATTGAGCTTTATTTTTAATAGATATCTGCATGCCAGCCTGCAGGAGACTGCAGTTCTCTGTGCATTGATATGGGATCTGTGTGTTGTCAGGTTACCTGGTGGTACCAGCTGTGATCGGCTTGATGTGGTGGGTGACCAGCGCATGCAGCGTGTCCAGCTTCACGCCATACCCATCACACCCGAGCCAGCAGAAAGTCTGAACGGGGGGAGTTGCCCCTGTAAAATAATTTCAGACACATTTTCCTGGGCAGGGTGAGTTTCTATGCAGCATTTTGCACCATATTCTCACAACATTTCTCTTCTGGCACTCCTTGCTCAAAAGTCCACTTCCTGTAGCTTGCGGAACCACAGATTTATTGATTTGAACACAGGAGGAGATTAGGTAAAAACACCAATTTGAGACTAACTCCCTGAGCAACCCACAGCTCAGCATTTACCAGGGAGCCCGTGGCAGGCTGCAGGGAGCCTGTCCACTTCCCACCTGGTGACGGGGCCCCATCCGTGCCTGGAAGGGTTGCCGGACGAGTGCTGAGCGTGACCGCGCTGGCTGTGGGGCCTGGCCCAGCCCATCGCTCGCTCCTCTGCAATGCTTTACCTGCTGCATTGCTCTATGCTGGCAGCCGCAAGCTGGCTGGGAGAGATCGAGCCGGCCGGGCTATGAGCAAGTGCCATGTGTTGCTTCAGTCCCTGGTGCCTTCCCAGCCCCAGAGGCTGCAGGCAGCTCACCCAGCCCGCCTGGCTCATGCTGAGCTCTGGAGGGGGTATTGCTGTGGGCTGGGACCAGCTACGGCAGCCGGGCACCGAATCTGGGCTGCCCCTGCGAGCAGCCGTGCGGCCGGAGCCTGGGGAGCAGGCTGCGTGCCACCCGTGCCTCTGCTCAGTATGCAGCAGAGCACCTCCCTGGCACGGCCCTGCAGCGAGCCGGGAGGGCATGGGGGCTGCCACGGTCCCCAGGGGCAGGGGCCGCCCTGCTTCCCTCTCCGCTGCGTGCAGGGGGTGCAACGCGACAGGACAGCAGCTCCTGACCCTGCGCGTGACCTTCCCCCCTCCAGAGAGGTCTGGTGGGGACCGACCCTGCTTTGGCAGGGAGATGGGGTGAACGGGCGCGGGGAGGTGGGCTTCGACCCAACTTCTGCTTTGCTCCCCCCCGGGCATGGCGGGGCTTTGCTGGGGAAGGGGCAGGGGGGCTGGCTGCCCACGCTGGCAGCCGTACGGCCGGGGCGGAGGGCCGGCCACAGCCCTCATTTCTCTGCTGCTGGGTACCGCTTTGTTGCTAGCTGGTGACATCACCCGAGAGCCCACCCCCTGCCTCTTATCCGTCTCTCCGTCTAGCTCACTTATTCACAGGCAGCGCTGGCAGGATCAGGGGCTGTGCGAGAGCCAGAGCTGGCGGCAGCAGCATGCGTGTGGCGTCTGAGGCTCAGGGCGCGAGAACCACGTAAGGTGCCCGCCAGAGCTTCTCCCCTCGCCCGCCTCCGCTTTCCGCGGCAGAAACTTCACGGCTCCCTCACGCGCAGTCTGGGCTTCTCCGGGGGAGCTTGGCACCAACAGCCGCATGCATGACACTCCGAAAAGGAGAGAAAATGACCATAAGTATCCAGGAGCACATGGCTATTGACGTCTGTCCCGGCCCCATCAAACCCATCAAGCAGATCTCCGACTACTTCCCCCGCTTTCCCCGTGGGCTCCCCGCCGCCGTTGGCCGCAGCAGCACCCTGCGCTCCGCCGTCAGCCAGCCCTCCGTTAGCCCCGCCGAGGCCCACCGTGAGGAGGACGAGGACGTGGACCAGCTTTTCGGGGCGTATGGCACAACACCCGCAGAGCAGCCAGCCAAGTGCCAAGCACCGGAGGAAGTGGTGGACCCTGAGGGCTACGAGTCCGACGACTGCAGTAAGTTCCTAAGTTTCCAGGGGAGTTTGCTGGGTGTTGAGGGCAAGGGTGGGTCTTAGGACTGGTCCCCCATCTGGCTGCCCGAGCCGTGCTCCCTTCCCAGCTGCCGGCCACGCTGTCCGTCCCTGGGATTACATTGCAGCAGTGACAAGCCCTCTGCTCTAGCCAGGGAGGCCATCACAGCACGGCTCCGGTGCTGCCCCTGGGTGGAGGGAGGCCCTGGGAGTGTCCCTGCTGCAGCTAGGCTGGCCGCTGAACCCAAACTAGGGAAGTCTCCCAAGAGCCACCAGTTGCTGTGCCTTGCCGTTGTGGTTGATGCACTTCTCTGCCTCGTCCCTGCTCAGCTCCTTGCCTCTGAAGGCTGCCAGCTGGGCTCATACCCTTCGGTTAATCCGTCTCGGTGGTGCAGCCTGCTCCAGCCACCCTGCTGATTAGCTGGCGATACACTCCAGCATCACCCAGCTCCAGATGGGGGAGATTTGTTCAGAATGACATCCACCCGGGAAATCTCTGCCCTCTCCCTCGGCAAACTCCAGCGTGTCATTCCTCACCCCCTGCCTGAGACCGGGGCGGGGGGCTTTTGAAGAGAAGGCTTGCTTCTGGTAGATGCAGGTGTTTGCAGTGAGGTTTAACCCCTCCCCACCCAAAATGTCCTTCCTACCCAGCTCAGTGGAGCTTGCAGGCTGCAAAGCAGCTGCTGTCTGCTCCCTGCCAGCTGCGGTGGCTGGGATAGCATTGCTTTCCTTGAGGTCGGTTAAAACGCAAGGTCTCAATTCAGCCCAGCCTTTAGGGGCCAGATCCTGCGAGGGGCTGAGCACAAAGTTTGAAGCCAGGAGATGCCGAGGAAGGGAGTCAGTACTGCTGAGTGGTGCTGCGTGCTCGTCCTGGGGGAAGGGGGAGGCTGAGCTCCCACGATGCTGGGCTGTTTATGGCCCAGCACCGGGCAGGCGGTGGCTTTCCCTGTGCAAAATGTCAAACCCTGCCTTGGCATCGCTCCCTCTCTGCCGGGTGCTGAGCTGGCCTGGGCTGCTGTCAGCTATGCCAGACTCTGGAGCATGACCCCAGGGAGAGCTCCCCAAAAGGCTGTGCTTGCTGCAAGGTGGCACGGCTGCCCCCGTTCCCCCCTCTGCCTGCTGACCATCAGCCACAGCTCCAGGAGAGGCTGGGGCTCGGGGTGCAAGCCCCACATTGATGTTCCCTCTCTCCCCACCCCAGTGTCGGGGTCACACTCTCTTTGGAGGAGGTGAGAGCTGCTGCGCTCCCAGGGAGAACATCTGTGCTAAGCCGCGTTTGTCCCAGCCGGGCAGTTCGCAGTGACTTTACTGGATTTGGGTTATTTGCTGCTCTAATAATTAGATCATCTTTGCTCATCCTGGCAATAGAAATGGGAGCAGCTGAGCTTCAGGGCCAGAGGTGTGTGCAGGAGCCGAAGTGCTCAGGGCCGTGGGGTGCAGCGCTTTCACCAGGTGACTTGTGGGGAAATTGTCCAGGGTGCTGCCTTCTGCATTTAGCCCTGCCGGCGATGCTGGAAGTGGCTCCGTGCCCAGGGCTGGCGGGTGTTTGTCTTTCCCTGGCTGGTGTTAGGAAGAGTGTTTCTTGCAACGTAACAGGTGTCAGGCAAACTGGTGAGGCTGTTTTGCCAGATGTGGTGGGTTTTCCGCTGGCAAAGGCACAGCAGTGCCAGGAGCAGGGTGGGGAGGTGTCACTGCTGGTGTCACATCTGTGGGGATGGCACGGGATGGCTCCAGCTGCTCTCAGGGCACTGGTTGGCATAAATGTGCAGATGAGACTGTCACTCTTCCATGTTTAGCAGCCAAGTTGCAAAGCCAGACGAGGGCTCCCTGGCCCCATTTCCCAGGTGGGGAGCCGGGAGGGGATTCGTGCAGCCTGACTTGAGCCATCGGCTATGCTGGGGAGTGTCTTTCAGCTCCACCACCTCCCTGGCGGGTGATTCAGGGCTGCTGCATTAGTCACCTGCACTAAATTTCCCCTGGGGAACCTGTCTCTGCCTGTATGGCAGAACAGCGTTGGGGGTTAGGCACTGTCAGATCCCTCTGGCAGCACACAGGGTTTGGGGAGTTGAGCGAGGTCTCTGGGGATGGCGGTGTGGGAGCCTGGGTGCAGCGCCCACAAGTCGAGGGCTTGCTGGGCAGGAGCTCATCTTGCCTTGCTCCCCAGAGATGCTTCCAGCATAGCCCCCTGAGAGGTGCGGGGAGAGGGTTTTGCCATGGCAGGATCCATCGGGAGGAGAAGGAGAGAACAGCTCCTTCCCATTTGTCCCACCTGCCTGCGGGTTTCCCTCCTCCAACACCTAACTGATGGTGCTGGCTGGCCAGGTGGGAGGAGTAGAGCTGCCCCTGCCTGGAGAAATGCAGCATTTGTCTGGGTTTCCTCTACACTCATTCCTACCCAGGGTTACTTCGCCAGCCTGGTATTTCTGGCATTCCAGCAGCACCAGCCGGACGGGTGACAGGGCCACGTTGCTCAGTCACCGCAGCAGTGCAGGGTGGCATTGGGCAGGGGCTGGACCGGAGCTGCCAGCCTCCCTGCCTGACCTCCGGCACCCCGGCAGGGCTGCAGGGAGCCGTGCAGGGTAGGTCCTGCCTGCGACCTGCTGCAGCTCACCTGGGCCGGCTCCCGGCACCGCATTTCTTAATCCTTTGCCGAGTGGTGTTCCTGACCCCACCAGCAATCCTGGGAGGTGCCTGTGGAGCTGGCAGGAGCCCCCCTCCTCCAGATGGCCTCTTCCTGGGATGTGGGCAGCCCTAGGGCAGGACAGCCCTGGGAGAAACATCATCGTCTGCTCCCATCCGAGCAGGGCGGCCTGACGCAGTGGTTTGGCATCCACAGGGAGCAGGGATATATGTGTGTGTGTGTGTGTGTGNTGTGTGTGTGTGTGTGTGTGCATGCGCGCATGCGTGTGTTTGGTGCTTTGGAAAACCAAGAATCCCAGGGCTGCAGGAGGCAGGTGGGATCCCTCCAGAGATGAGCAGGGACCTGGCTGAGATGCGGTGGGGTGGGAGAGGACCCACCGTCGTGGGCAGAAGGCACTGGTCACTGGGAGGCTGATGCAGAGGCTCACGTTGATGGCTCTGGGACACATGGGGCTGAGGCCAGTGGTTCAGGGCACCGCGCTGCAGCCCTGCGGAGCCAGGGAGCACAGCGCTCGGGGGAGCTGTGGAGGTGCTGAGGAAAACAAGTGTGGTCCCCACAGGGCAGCCAAAGGCAGCCTGTTGAATGCAGTGAGTGGCAGGGAGTAAGCAGGGCCAGGGAGCTGACAGAGCAGATAATGAGCAGAGATGTTGGGGCTGGCTCTGGGAGCACTGGGAATTGTGTGGAGTCAGCCCTTCCCATCAGACCCGCCAGCCACACTGCTGTGAGGATTTGCAGGGTCTTAGTTGGCACCCTCTGCCATCCCAGGGCCCTTGGGAGAGGGACTTGTCACTGCCCTATGCCTCCTCTGTCCCCACTCTGCAGGGACACTGCAGGACCAGAGCCCAAGCTGTACACAGCAGGACTCTTCCTGGAGCAGGTTTGTCCCTGACGGAGCTGCTGATGAGGGGGAATGAGGCAGGAGATGTGGGGAAACGTGCATTTGGTACAAACCCTGCAGAAGGGTAGTTTGGTGCCCTTGGACCAGCGCTAGCACCTGCTGAGAGGACCAGCAGGGATTTGGCGGCGGGAAGGGAGGAGATTCGCTCCTACTGCCTCGGGACACCCGGCTCTCACCTCATCTTTGGTTCCCTCGGCTGGTGCCCAGTGACAGCAGGAGCGCCCTGGCCCCTGGGGTCCCCAGCCACCAGGGATGCTTCCCACCCAGTCAGGCAGCACACTGCCAGGGGAACTTGGTTCACAAGAAAAATAAGCAAATGCCAGCTAGGTGGCAATGTGCCACCTGCGAGGAGCTGGCTCTCGCCTCCCATCTCCCCTGATTCCAAGCAAATTGCTGCCCCTCGCGTGGCTGCGCCTTCCCCTCCGCAGCACCAGTGTGAATTTGTACCTGACAGATTTTTAAAGGTCTCTGAGATCTTTGCGCAAGCAGCACAGAGGTAGAAGTGCGGCCCCTCGGAGGGCGCGCTGCCATGGCTGCTCTCATCGGGGGACAGCACTGGACGGAGTAGCCATCCTTCTTCTGTAACATGCAAGCAAGTTTCTAGCCCTTGAAGAAATGCTCCGTTCCCCTGAGCCGCTGCTTGGCTTCAGAGAGGAGCTGCAGCCAGCACTGGAATTTCCTCCCTCTTCTGTATGTGTTTGGCTCTGGGCTTTTGGATGGGGAGGCAGCCTGAGAGCAGGGGTTTGCAGCGGGAGCTGGCGTTTCTGGAAGAACTGCCCCATACTGTTCCTGCCAGTGCTCCGAGGCTGTTTATATATGTACAAACCCTGCCAATTTTATAGCGTGCCCAGCTTTATTCATGGGAGGAGCAGGCTCGTGAGTTCTCGAGCTGCAGCAGCATAAAAACAACTTCTCCAAACTACAGCTGAGAGGCCTGTCCTGGTGCACGGCTGCTCGTGATGCCTGCTGCAAGCAACGCCACAGAAGTTATTTAGGAAGCCTCTTATTTTGAGCAAAGAAGATAATTAGGCAGGCAAAGCCATCATGCAGATATTAATTACTGGCTGCTTAAAGACATAAAGAAGAATGAAGGTCTTAAGGGGTGCAGGGTTTGCAAGTCACCTGGCACTGCTTTCGGCCAGACAGGAGGAGGCAGGAGAGATGACGAGGGGAAATGTGCATTGAAACGATGAGGATATTTACTTCTAAAATGCAGCTCCTTAGCATATGCTGCCTCTGCTATTTATAACCTTTGAATCGTCTTTTCAATCCAGATAAGGCCAAAAGAAGTATTTTTTTACTCAGGAGAATAAACGAACCATGGCTGATTTCGGCAGAGCCTGGAGCATGGTTTTGCCAACTGTACCACTACCTGAGCTGCCTACGCCAAAGAGATGTGTGTAGGTACCGGGCAGTGTCGGACCCGAGGTTTAAGCGCATTGGGGTGCTTGTAGCCCTCCCAAGGGAGACAAAGGGTGTTAACTGAGGTGACTTTGGATTGGCTCCTGTCTGGTTTCCCATGGGATACCCAGGTATCAGGAAGGTGCTGGCATGGGGTGAGCTCTTGCCCTTTCCTGCTGGCCGCCCCGTCAGTGGTGCAGGTGGAGGCTGCGCATTGGGTGCTCCTGGCCCTTCCCAGAGCCAAGGAGCCTTCAGCCTCCGGAGATGCTCGTTCCCAGGGGGTGGCCATGGCTGGGGACACCCTGAAGTGCTAGGGATAAATGTGGGGCACCTGGCGGGCCCAGTACACGAGAGTGAGGAGGGTCTGCCCGGGCATCCCTCCTCCAGCAGCGACGGAGGGAGCATATGGGCCGTGGCCTCCAGCGTCTCTGCTAATGAAGGAGCCACGCTGCTGCTGGTTAACAAGGGGCCTTCCTTCTGCCTGGCTCCCTCCCTCCCCAGCAGCCTGCCCAGCCCTTCACCTTCCCCTGGTCCCTGGAGGAGGGAGGCTCCCTGCTCCACGGTGGCTCTGCCGCCCTCATCCCTTCACTGATACCCCTTGCTCCAATGCGCTTGAGCCCAAGGGGTTCCCAGATCTTTCATCTTTGTATTTAACACTGAAGGCAATTTTGGGGGGTTGTTAATTGCAATACTGTATTTCATTAAAGGGAGAGAGAGGGAGAGATTTGAAGGCCATCTCTAAATTGAAATTGCTGAAAGTCTAATTGCTGCTGACATCAGGGACCATTTAGTGCTGTAAAACATAATTGCATCTCTGAACTGTTCTGAGCAGATAAGTGTTCCTCTGAACACTCCTCCTGGAGAAGACAGAAGAGCTGATGAGCATCCATCAACCAGCCTCGTGAAGAAGCAGCTCCCTGCTCTGGAGCTTGCCAGGGGCTGGCACTGTGTCTCCAAAATGAAGAACTATTAATTTCTGTAGGTTTTAAGTGAAAAACCCAAGATGAGACAGGGAGAAGTTGCAACAAAGAGTTGTGCTCCCTCCTCGTTCCTGGTCCTGTTGAATTCAACCACATTTGTGGAGCTCCCAAGGAAGGAAGGTCTCTTGCCTGTGTGCTGGATCCAGTCCCTGCTGACTTTTTATGTAGGACTGGGAACATCCTTCCCTACCTGCAGCAACGGACCAGAGTCCCACGATGCTGTCAACTGGCACCACGTGGTCCAGGTGCCGTTGAGAATGTGTCCCAGCATGGCGTGCTGCCCTTGGGACATGTCCCAAAACCTTCCACAGGACACTTTTTTCGTGGAGTAGCTCATGGTGACGCTGACTTTCAGAAGTGTCCTCTTTCCATCTGCCTTCGCCACTTTTCCCGGCTGATGCGGAAACCCACAGCGATGCCTGTGGCTGTAGGTTAATGCCAGAGGTCAGTGCTACCATCAGACCTGGGGGCTTGCAGCCGTCAGGGTCTGCAGCACCTCGACTCGGCACGTTGTGGGATCCATTCCTGACAAGCCGTGCACCTTCTGCCCACAGAGGCACACGAGTCGCAAGCAGCAGCCCAAGAGAGTCTGTGCACGGACCGGGAGCGCTGCGGGTGCTGAGTAAGCTTGGCCCCAGCTGCGGGAGGCTGCTGGGACTGATGGGGCTGTTTTCCAGGGCTAACTCGGGGGGCTTTCAGGGGCTCGCTCCCACACGGGGCAGGAGTCGGTCCTCAAGGTGCCCCGGTGCTCGCTGCCTGCACTGCCCCACCGTGTGCTGCTGGGCCGGGACGAGGCGCTGCTGCGCCCGGGGAGGCAGGAGCGCACGCAGCCACCCGCCAAAGCGTTCTTCAGCAGCTCTGCCTGAAAATGGCAAGAAATAATTTCTGTTCCTCCTGAGGAGTCATTTACCGACATTTTACATGGGGCTGTAAGTGCACAGAATTACTTGCTGCCTTTCAGGACCTTTAAAATTATCTCCATTGCAGAGGAAAATTAAAGCAATGGAAGAATAGGGACCTATCTTTTATAGTGCATTAAAAAATACCCAGTCTGAAGGTTACTGAACCTGTGCTTTCTGTAAGGGAGAACTAATCCAGACAATCCCCAGAAGTCTTTTTACTGCTCCGCTCTGATCTCCCTGGCACAAAATCCATGAGCAGGTTATCTTGGGAGCAGCAGTGCTGTTAAGCAAAGGGACTTAAGGCTTTTGGACTTCTTTTTAATTAGTTCTGTAGTGGGTTTTCTGTGCACACCTCAGTTTCTCCCAGTGTAGAGCCTTGCTGGGCTTTCTAATGGCAGTTGCGGTGTGAAAGCTTCCCTGACTTTGGAAGGTAAGGAGCCCATTCAGTCGCTGATTCTCTCCTCTGCGGGCTGTGCCAAAGTTCGTGGGTCCATGCTGCAAGCGTCGGTGCCTCTTCCATGTCTTGAGCATCTCTTGGGCTGAGAAACTCTTCTCCTTGGAGTGTCCCAGTCTACTGAGGGGGCGGATCTGCTGCCCTGCGTGGGCCAGGCGAGGGCACGTAGCCTGCAAGGACAGGGGCTGGATAAGGGAGCAGAGCACAGATTTATCACCACGTTTTGCCTTTCATCCCGCAGGTATAAATAGAAGCTACTTCAGCCTCCCCGTCACCCTGGGCGCTGATGGGAAATGTCAGCAATAAACAATTTCTGCCGACTCCACCAACAAGGGCGGGAGCAGCGCTGTGCCAGGACGCTGCGCTGCCTGCGGGCTCCAGGCACGCTCGCCGTATCCCATGGCTAAGCCCGGAGACACATCTGCCGGTTTTGCTGGCCTCTAATAATTTTGTGGCCTACTGAATTAATCAAAATGCCCAAAGGTCAGTGGGAGAAGAGGCTGCATTCCTGTGCAAGTCAGATTTATTTTCCCTTTTAGACCCTGTGTTAAATGCCAGAACCTGGCCGGCACCTTCCCATCAATCTCTCCCAATTCATGGAGAGCAAAGAGGGTCAGAACCTGCTAATGAGTTCAGCTCTCCTAATGGTTATTTTATCATTGGAGCAGAATAATTGTAATAATAATGATACATCCTGCCTGCTGTCTGGAGAGCACAAAGCTGCCTTTGTAATGCCTGACAAAGACATTTATTTATATTTTTTTATTTGCAGCCCATGTGATTAGAGGGCAGTGTTCAGAATAGCCCAGTTGAGTTAAATATGTCTAGTAACAGTGCTTTGAGTCTAATTGCTGCCCTTTTCTTTTTTAGGCACTTGCTCCCCTAATTAAGAACACAATTCAGTTGCATCTCAGCTGCTAGGACGGGTGGGAGGAGGAAAGCAATCAAAGAAGGGTGATTTAACTGCTCTGCAGAGGGCCCTGTTTGGAGCAGGGTGCGTCCCTGAGTGGCTGCTGCAGCCCCAGAGGCTTTGGGCCAATCCTGCTGGCTGGAGGTGGCAGGTCTCCCGCAGCCGGGGCTGGACGTGCTGCCAGCAGTTTTGCAGGAGATGTGAGAGCGGTGAGACCTGTGCCGGTGTTTTGGTGTTGGCTTGCCTTGCTGCTCACTTGGTGCACTACCTGCTCTGGGAGCGCAGGGCTGGCTCTCCAGCTGGCTGCGGTCCTGTGGGGTTTGCGTGGAGCTGTTGTGGGTTGCAGGGTGCCTCCCACACCTGGATAGAGCTAGAGGTCTCCTGCCATCTTCTCAGGCTCCCGAGCAACCCTGGGGCCAGTCCGCTTGGGAGCGGCCAGCCGGGGACGCAGGCAGCTCGAGCACCAGCCTTGTCTCTGCCTTCACCGCTGTGCTGGATCCGTCACCCAGCAGCACATCCCCAGGAGGTAACTGAGACAGCGTGGCTGCGACCGCGCCGCAGGCGCTCCGCTCCTGTGGGCGATGTGTCCTCAGCATCCGGCACCCCGCTGGGTCCTGGCTCTGGTGGCAGCGCTCACCCTCCGCTCCGTAGCAGCGCCTTCGCTGCCAAACCTCAAGTTAGCCTGATCCCTTTTGTCATCTCCATACGGCCACATTTTTAAGCAATTAGCACAACATGTTCTGCTGATGTTTCCACATCCCTCTGCCGAAGGCAGACCCTTCCTTGGGAACTGAAACTTGCCATCAACGAAAAAAATGCCTGCATAGAGGAAAACCCCTCCAGGGCTGGAGGAGAGCTGGGGGCAGAGCCTGATGCGGCTGGGGGGAGCCATGCATCCCTGTCCATACTCTCCTGCCTTTTTGAAGCTCTGAGATGAATGGGAACTGCTCAAGGTTCGCTCATGGACTGCTAGCGCTGTGGAGCAGGACCTTGGTCCCCAAATGCAAAATAAGCATCTGTTGCTGTGTGACAGTGCTTTTGGGTTTTGCCTGTCTTGCCGGAGCAGGGCTCCCCGCTGCCCTTGCCCCTGGGGCAGGTTGCGGCGCCGAGGTGACAGGAGGCTTTGTCAGTATTTCCTGGCCGAAGTCTGTTTTCACGCCAAGCTTTTAATTTGTTTTATAAATTGCCAAATCCAGCAGGCTAAGCCGCAGGCCCCCTTCTGTGATAAAAATAAAATAACAGCTTGAACTTGGGAGGGCCGAGCAGCGGGGCTGGCAGGAAGCGGCTGATTAAAGGGCAGGTGGAAATGATGAGGCTCCGAAACCGGAGGCTTCATCTTCCGCTCTCGAACGAAAACGCAGATTTGTCGAGTTTTGCTGACTTGGCTTTCGCCTGCGTGCTGTGGAGCATCCCACTACACCCGCCCCAGCACAGCGGGCTGCGCCGGGTCCCCCGGGCCGGTGCGCTGACCCTGCCGTACGTGGCGGTGAGCTCCCCATCGCCGAGCGCGGGCAGAGGGCAGCCAGCCACCAGTGCGCTGGGGCACTGCTGCGCTTTCCTCCTCCTTGCGTGATGCGGAGCGCGTTTGGTTGGTAGCTGCTCTGGAAATGCCTGTTTGGGCCGAACCCAGGGATATGATGCACAAGGTGTTGCGGGTTTGGCCTCACCCTGTGTCACTTCCATCTTCCCCGAGCCCTGGCAGGTAAACTCCACTGATTTATGACTTACCTAAACCGATAACTAATGTGCCATGAAATTACTCCAAAACAAGGGGGGGGTTACATTATTCTGCCAGAAATCTCTCTGAATATTTGCTCTGCTTTGAAGGCAAGGTATTTGCTCCGGAGCGATGATTTTTGTTTGCTAGCAGGCAAACCTGTAGCTCACTTGCGTTTGGGCTAGAAACTCGCTGTGAAATTGTAGCAGGAGGGTTTCAGTTCCCTGAATATCCGCCACCTCCTGGGGTGCCTTGCTGCAAAGGCTATTTATGCTGGAAAAAAGCACCTTATTTCTTGCCATAAAGTTCGTCTAACTTGCCTCCCAGGCAGAGAACCCTGCTTTGATATTAAGCAAAGTTTTTCTGGTTTTTATTTGGGATTTTTTTTTTTCCCCCGCTCTGAACCTGTGTGCATGGTGGGAAGGTGTAGTTACCTTGGAAACAGCGGTGGGATGCTGCGTGGTGGCAGGGCAGCGCTCGGGAAGACCCTTTTTGGAAAGGTGGACATGGAAAAGTATGGGTTGCAGGGTCCAGCGCTTCCCTGGAAGTTGAAGGCTGGTGGCAGGCAGAGCTATGCTGGGAGAGCATGCTCCATGTCCAGGCTTTTGGTGTGCGAATCAGGTCCAGGAGCTTTGGAGAAGGTTAAATCATGTTTGGGGAAAGCCTGTCTTTTTAAGGCTTTTCCTCTGCTTTGGATTAGCATGATATGCTCAGATTATCCAAAGGGGAAGTATTTCTCAAATCAAATGTACTTTTGCTACCTAGGCTCTTCTGGTTTGTTCTGGTCTCCTGCCCCTTCCCTGTGGTCCCATCTCAGGAGCTTTCCCATTGCTGCTGTTCCTGGGTTGCGGATACCATAAGGGAATACCACTCTGATTAAAAGCTGTTGGTGTTTTTCATAGTAACCATAAAAGTATTTCCATTCTCACTGGTTTTAATTTACAGTTTGCAGCCAAATGGGAGCTGGCAATGGATCCCATTGGTGGCTTATTTGTTTGAAGGTGTCAGTATACAAATACGCATTCTGGGAATGCCAGTGGCGCTGGAGCAGGGGGAGGTATGCCGACAGCAGGTCTCGGCTGTGTACC
>VZTL01034529.1:0-17177 GCA_013400535.1 Scopus umbretta | reverse complement strand
TGTGGTTTTTTTTTTTTTTTTTTTTGTGGAAACTCGGCATGGGGAAAATCTCACATTGTCCCACATCTTGTTTCAGTATTTTATACGGTGTCAGCAGTTGCTTGTCTCGTACTGATCTTAACTGCCTTTTATAAGAAGAGGTGAAAACCAAAATGAATGGACTAACACACCAGTACACTGGTAAATAAAGCAGTAACAAAGAATACAGAGAATGTTTTATTGCATCATCCTCCAGGTGAGGACAAATATTTATCACAGAAGTGGTGTGATCACTCTTGGAAAAACAGAAATTGCTTTACCAGACCTGTTCAATAATGTTTTTTTAATTAGAATTATCATCTACACCAATAGCTGCGCTCCAAAGCATTTTATTGTCTCTGCGAGCCTTATGTTTCTAAGCATGAAAGAAAATATGTCTATCTCTAGAAGAGGCTAAGCTTCAGCTTCTGCTTTACTCTCTGATGTCACAGTTTGTTCCTCTTCTCAGTTTCTTGGCGAAAAATAGGAGGACTGAGTTTTGTAAACGTGCTGGTGGTTGTGCCATGTTAACGTACGTGTTTTGAAACGACTGCAGTCTGAGCGTTCTCTCGGCCCTGAGCGAGCAGGAGCTTAATTAGCACAACCCATTTGTTGACAATACCGCTGTACTCTACAGCGAAGGTCCCCGGGTGGTGAGGTGGCCTCCGCAGATGAGGCGGAGTGCGGAGCCCAAACAAAAGGACGCTCTGCCGGATCTGTGCTGGGTCAGTGCAAGAGTTTTGTGCTGTCCATGGTGTGCTCCTGCAGCTGGGAGCATTGAGGGAGTGCGGGGCAGAGGGCAGGCGGCTCTGGGCAGGCTTGGCGGGGCCATTAGCCCAGCTGGGACGGCTTGGGAAGGAGAAGAGGAGGAAGGGACAGCAGGGCAAGGGAGGCAGAGTGGACTGGAGCTGGCAAGGAGTCAGCAGCCCTGCTGGATTCGAGGGGAGAGTCAGAGAGGGACCCACCGACACAGAGAAGGCTCCAGTTTTCCTGATGAATCTCCACAACGGAAACATGGCAGAGTAATAAGCGTTAATGGGTCTGGAGGTAGCATCTAAGGTACGTAACCAGCACGATACTGGATAGGGAAAACTGAGTGAGTTTTGAACAAGATTGCTCAAGTTTTGGGGTCTATCTAGTTACGGTAGCTGGATGTTGTGTCAAAACAATAAGCCTAGGGAAAATGAGCATTCGCAGTGTAGATGGGTACCACATTAACCCTAGCTGGACTGCTTTTGATGTTGGAATGACTTTTTGCAGAAGCCACTCGAGCATCTGAGTAGGGTACTGTATTGTGACAGGCAGTCATACTGTTATTTCCAATCCAGTGGCTGATTATTCTCTTTTTGGCCTTGGGCAAGTCACTTAACCCTCTGTCTGTTTCTTCATCTGTAAAATATATTATGGATATTTATCAGTCTCACCAGGACTGATTGTTTAATATTTATAAAGTGCCTAAAGGATTAGAAGCTTAATATAAGTAGCTAATACATATCATTTCGAATTGATTTTTTTTACTTGGATTTTTTTTTTCACCCTCCTATTGAATGAGATGCTATTTTGAAGCCTTTTACTGCCTTTCCTAATCAGCTGGACAGGTCACAATTGGGTAACTTCAGGTTCACTTTCTTCTTTTATTCCTAGTTCCTATAAATGCTTTATCTCCTTCCCCCTTTTTTTTCCCTCCCTTTTTTAATTTAGAGATGAAGAGATACCATATGTTGCTAGATCATGACATAAATATATTTAAGTGCTGCCATCATTGTTAGTTTATCAGCCTTTCCATTATAAACCCTCTTGTTCAGGGGTTTATAACTGGCATTATAACGTGCTTCAGGCTGAAACTTGACGTTCATTTTTTCCTTCTTGATTTGCTTTAAATCCTTCACTCTTCTGAAGTTAAACTGGAGATTAGATACATTAGTTATAGTTATACTAGTTGTATAAATTATAATGCAGCGGTAGGCATTTTAAATAGGATATAAATCAGAGAACTAGAGAATTTCCTAGTTGTTAAACTGTAAGCCTGGGAGTAGAAATCTGGGATTTTTTTCCTGAGTGTGTCCCTGGCTTGGCACATGACTACTAAGAAATTATTTAACCTCCTTCTGCCTCACTTTTCTGCCTGTATGTTGGGATGATGATGTTTCCTGCTTCACTGGTGTATTGGGAAGCTTAATTAATTAGAATTCATAAAAGCACTGAGATTCTCAGGTGAAAGGTGCTGAAGTGTGAAGTATTTTTAAGGAGTCTAATGAAAAATCAGTGCGCCTGCTTTTCTGTGTCTGTTGCCAGTTGTCCCAGATTAGCATGTACCAGCTCTTAAGAGCTGTGTGGTACGTGGCAACCAGCAAGGAATTTGATTTGGAGCACCACTAGATGATTTAGCAGCTTGCTTTCCTCAAGCTTTCAAACATTCACTGTATCTTGGAGCTGGCTAGTCTTGGCCTTTGCCTGGGGAGTTTGTGTTCACTGAATTCTACGGTTTTCAAAGAATTTGCTGTGCACAAGACAGGACAGGAGCCTGGAAGCGAGACCTCTGCTGCAGAGTTTCCCATTAGTGCTGTTAGACGACTTGGTGCTAGTGCAGCAATACCCAGCCTGGTTAGAAGATAATGGGAAGGGAAGAGTTCAGATATTTCCAGCACTTTTTTACAGGGAGCTGTCATGGCAGATGATTCTGGTTGTGCTCAGGCAGCTATTTGGTGTAGCCAAAACTCCATATGGAGAACAATGTTCCAGCTGTGGTACAATAAATTCTGGGACACTGACAGATCCTCTTTATATCATTTAGGTTGAAAAACCTTGTTTGTGTCGCGAGGGATGCTTTCTGAATTTCCTCTCTTGAGGATTTCTGTTGTCAGCTGTTAGTTTAGCATACGCTATCGTATGTAGGTTTCCTAGGTTTGACCCAGATTGGTATCTTCATTTACAGATCTCCTCTTTGCCTGGACTGTGGTGTTGTGCTCAGGAGAGAGAGGTTCTTGGTAGTGGCTAAATTTGAAATGATCTTTCTCCTTACAATTTCAGGTTGAAGTCTTGGCCTCCGAGGATGCTACATTTGGACACAAGGTGTGTAGTTCGATGCAGTTTTGTTATATAGGTTCCATCAATTTAAATTGTTGGATGTAATGTCACAGAAGACGACAGTTATCAATCTGAGAATTGAAGATCCTGTGACTTACATCCACCAATTCAGAAACTTCCCCTTATGTGTGGTAATCTAAGAATGACACACAGGCTGTCTTAATCCTGTTATTTGGTATAAAACCCGTGAGCAAGTTTTACTTGCGGAAGCCCATGTGGAAGCATAGAACGTCGGCTTTGTAGTAACTTTTAAGATTGGACTTGCCCAAATGCTGGATTTGTTCTTGTTCCATAGATTTGCAGCTCAAAAAATGTAGCTGTTACCTGCTTTGTAGTCAGCTGAGTAAGCCACTTCGTTCACAGTCCTTTTTCACAGTGCATCTCAAGTAGAAAGTAGTACATTGAACAGCTGCATCACCCTGTGTTCAATTGTAGATCAATGTATGGTGGGCAGTATGCGTGTTGGAGAGACCACTGTAGACCTGCTCTGCTAAATGGATGGGCTGTATCCTAGTTATTGCTTGAGCTTCTTTGGCTGGTGAGCATTATGGTGACGACCACGGTTTTAATTGAACGCTAATAGCAGATGATTCTAAGCAGGGCAGATTGTGTGTAGGCTATATCTAGTTAGCTAGGAAGAGAGTGGATGGGGAGGGGAAGGAGGAGACTGTAGGAACAGTAGGCTAAATCATGACAATGAGGAGTTTCCTGCTGCTGAAGGCCCACATGCTGTGATACTACTGCAGGTGAGAAAATAGCAGTGCTATTACTATCAAGGTGAAAAAAAAATATCGAGAAAAGATGAAATAAGTTCTCCAAGTTTATATAGAATACCATAAATAAAATTAACCCACAGAAAAAAAAAAAACCTCTTAAAAGCACCTAAATATTCATGATGCCAGAATTTACATTGTATCCGTATTGTACATTTTCATGTTGATCTGTGATAAAGTGATTTAAATAAACTATTAAAAAACAAACAGAGCTACTCCAGTATTATTTGAAGTATTTAACATATGGTAGTCTGCAGTATTTTCTGCTTTTTATTTAATACCCAGCTTGCATACAGAATATTCACTGAATATTTAATCAACCTGGAGGGTCAGCTCTTGTGAACTCATCTCCATAATCTTTCAGACTAGGTGGGTAAACAGAAATACTACTGAAGATTATTGTAGCCAGTCACTCTCACAACTAAAACATTATGGAGGAGGCTTCTTACTTTCTTCATGGCTAGACCTGCAAGGTGTGTTTGAGTCTTGGAGTCATCGTGATGGACATCCTTTGAAACTCCTTTTTATGATCAAAAGTTTTAAGAATTTTCTATTGCTAAACTTCAGTTTTATAAAACTGAATCAGTCCTGTTGCCAATTCTTGACATCATCCTCCAGAGACCCAAGCAACTTTTCTGTAAGATTCAGCTTCAGAACCAGGAGGGTCTTTTTACTCTCTTAAAATAGTAGCTTTACAGTATATAGTGAGCTATATATGTCTAGGAGTGTCATGACTTTTTATCAATCAAGAAGAAAGGCAAATGTAACAACCCAAATTTGTTAATCCCAGAATTCATCTTGGCTGTCTATTTAGGCATGCTGTGAAAGCACTTTCTTTCCTCCTCTCCCTTAAGAAATGCTTCCTCTACTGTCTGTCTCAATGACAAATAAATGTTAGTGTCTCTGTTACATTAACAGATCCGTTGGTGTGCCCATGGAGAATACATATAAGCACAATTTTTAAAATGAAAAATAATTTTCATTTTATAAATTAGAAATTAAGTTTGTATGGCAAATACCATATAACATACTTGAGAAGGATGTAAGGTCAGAGTTTGCACAATGTAATGCTTTCCTTGATACCAGTTTTCAGCCTGAATTTCCCTCCAGGTCTATTGGAGACTGTTAACCTTTACGGTTTTGGGTGTAGTGTATGCCTCAGCTTGAAACGTTGTAGGACCCCTCTGTATGCATAAGCAGAAGCGTTATTTGCTGCAGAGGATACTCTTCTTTTGACCGTATCCATTCCACCTAACCTTAGACACTTACCACTTAGTTTTAGACTTGCTGACAGACTGTGTGGCCTGTAGAAACTAGAATACTGTTTTTAAAAAAAGGCTATTTCTAGACTGCTCAAAGAGCTTACAGTGTTATTTGTTAGTCTTAAATTCTCTGTGATTTTAGTCTCCTGGTAAACATGCATACGGGCAGCAAATGGGGCTGTTGCCCAGGAAAACGTGCTGAATGAGACGGCAGAACATTGTTCAGCTTCACTGTAGTTACTGTCGGTGAAGTGGCGATCTGGCTGATGTAGTCTGCCCCTTGAATAGCTGAGTCTTTGATGATGCTGATGATAAGCACGTGTAGAAATCGGCTACAGGATGCTTTTGATGCAAGATATGCATGTTGATTTGGACAAAATAAATCTTATTTTAGAAAAGAAAAGTGAAACAAAAGCTACTATTTCACACTGTCAAAATACCCAGGGAAGAGGCACCTTGAAGTGCCAAATCTTACTTATCTTTACTCCCTATGCACAGAACAGGTGCAAATTGCAGGCCATTAGCAACAGTCCTTCAAAAACCTTCCCTCCACCTCGCCTTTTTAATGAGAAGAGTCTTCCCAAAACAAAGGTAGAATGTAAGGCATTTATTGGAGTAAGCCCAACATTGTTAATACGGACTTCTTTTTCATTTTGTGCATATGTGAGACCAGTACTCCTTAATGGGCCATGAAAATGTAAGGAGATTTTCAGTTAAATAAAAGCTGTTGTCTGATAACTATAAAGACACCCAGGTTTGACAGCATTGCTGTCCAAACCTTTCCTTTGTTTGAGTAGTAGGAAGCAAAGCCATTCAGCTTTCTTTGCAACCAATTTTACAGAAGGGGGAAGCTGTTAGCGTGCTGTAACAGCTTTTTCGAAGATGGCACACGTGGTGTTCGGTTTAATTTACACATGCATGTGTGTGTGTGTGTTCGGTATGCATGTTTGTTTCTTAAAAGAAGAAAACAAAACATCCAGCTTCTGACTGATCCTTCTGTTTCAGTATTTAGAAGGCTCACGATAGATGCATGGTTGAGTATGGAGAGCTGTAGGGGAAATGACCACCTAGGAAATCGGGAACAGCTGATAGGTGATCTGGGACAGCCTTAACAGTTACGCCTGGTTCATTCAAATTCTGCTGAGGATAAACTTACAGATATTGTAAGTTTCTTCAAACCCATAGTTGCCAAGAAACTAACGTGGAGTAAGAGTGCATAGAGGGAGTGGTATCTGCGCGAGTCTGCAGTCAACACACAGGAATGTATTTCAAAGTTGGAAACTCCTTCAGTCCCGTTAATCTTATTAAAGGCTAATGACGACATCTACAATAGTAGCAGACCAATTTATTTTGTGTTTATTTTAGCTGGAATAGGAAGATACATTTTAGCAAATAGGACTGGTGTTCCCAGATGGTAGCAAAAATGAGGAGGGATACGAAGATGTGAAAAAGAAAGAAAAAATGAGTAAGGTGCACAGAGCCGAAATAAAAGGTAAAAGGTTTAACCATTTTGAATGATGCTGATTTAAACACCAAGGCGATGAACAAATAAAAATAACAGTGTCTGACTTTTTTAAATCCTCCTAAGAGATTTAGATGCTCAGTTTCCATTAGAACATTTTAATCCCTGAGGTAGAATTGAAAATCTTAGTCTGAAAGGTTGGTTATTATATAAAGATTTAACCCACATTTTATTGTTGTAGGAGCCGCATGTTGGCATCAGTTGGAATTACGGTGTCGGATGCGGTAGCACATACTCGGTCCAGACAGGCTACAAATGGTGTCTGGCCCTATCTAGAGAATGAGATGGTTGACTTTTTAAATATTTGTGCTCGGTTTACTCTCCTCTTCTTTCCCTCCCTTTCCCTAAGGCTTTTCCTGTCAGCATCTACCTGACCCAAATAACGTAGGGGAGAGGAGGCTTCATTCAGCTAAGCAGAGTGAGATCACCTCGTCCACGTGTCTCAACCTGTCTGCGGACGTGTAAAGCGCCATAAGCTCTGTTTGCAGAGACGGCCACAGAGCCCGCCTACCGCAGCTAATGCCGAGGTGCAGTGATCCCAGCTTAGTGCAGCATTAATATAAATAAGTTTGTTAATGGCAGTCCAGCAGCTACATGTCAGAAGGCTCACAACTTTGTGCAACAGGAAAAGAGACACTTATGTTCCCACAGTGGGGGAGCTCCACCAAGAACAGGACTCTCTTATTTGTTAGCGAGCTTTAATCCTTCCATTGTGTGTCGTTTTAAGCTGTGTTGTGATGTAATTGGCTTAATCATTACTATTATGTTGCTTTGCACGAGTTAAGATTGTAATTTGACATATGGAAATAAATGGCAACTGGATTAGTGATTTGCAGGTGTCATTTAAAAACAGGGGGCAGGGAGGAAAGCCTTTCATATTTTGCAAGCGGCGTGTTTGCTAATGTGCAGAGGCAGAATTAACTACACAACTGCATCTCACGCTGTCTCGAAGTAGAAGTGAGCTTCACCTGTTTGTTTCTGGGACTGTGCTGCTGGGGTTGAGGAAAGAGAATCTCGTTCCCGATGGATGTGTTCGCTGTAGGAGTGATTTTACGTTTCCTTTGCAGAAGACAAATACAGGAGAAAAGCGTTCTCTTTGATCGAGAAACCAGCATAATGGAGACACAGCTCTAGTAAAGAAATGCAGCAAGGGTGGCATGTCTGATGTGCCTGTGACTGTGTGCTGGAGCTTTCAGCATTGTTCGTGGAACTACCCATATTTTTGTTTGTGATACAGCATAAAAGTGATGACCTTGTCTCCATAATTTAGTAACTCTGGAAGTTGTTGAGAGAGTCTATTCCTAAGTCTTTTTAAGTATGTGCTGCTGGGATGCATTTTTTTAATGCTCTTTCTTTGATGCAGGTTACATGGTTTTAAAAATCAAATATGCTTAGGACTAAAATACCTATTTTTCCTCCAAAACATGCTACTTTCACTTGAGTTTATTAAGATTTTTTTCTTTTTTTTTTGCTTTCCTCCACCTCACAAATGCTGCGTTATGGCAACACTCACTGCATCACGGTGCATCTTCTGTAGCCCACTTATTTTCACAGTCCCAGATACCAGCGAAGTTCAAATCCCGAGGGGAAATTCAGCTACACAGTGTAGCTACATGTCAGCTTCCTAGGTTGAAGCATAGGACACCAAAGAGAATGCATTTGGTGGCTGACTGTGAGTTATGACTGTGCAAATATAGAAGGAAACTGTTGATCTAGCTGTATCCGTATCGCAGAAGCCTTGAGCTACGAGATGGAGTAAAGATGCCATTTGAGAAAATTGAGGAACCGTGTTCTTAAGAGATATTTTCTTAATTTTTAAAAAATTTTGTATTCGCTTCATTGCAACAAAATAGTACTTCTTGGAAAGAAGGAGAAAAGAAGCCGTTGAAGGAGAAGAAAAAAGTAGGCATTAAAAATTGTTTTCTTTTAATGCATGCCTTGTTTAAGACCGGTTTCTTTTGTTGAAGCCTAAGCAGCCTCTGCTTCTGCCATCTGGTGGTTGCTAATAAAAGTTGCATCTTCAAAGCCAAATTAAATTGTTTTAAAGCCAATTAATCCTTTTCAGAAGAGGATGTTTTCAAGTGTCTGAATTATCTCTGTCTTGATATGTTGACACTTGGAGTGTCTATGTGTGTGCTTAGTATATGGGAAAATATAGAGAAATTAGTCCTCATTTACATCTGTCTGTGCACTGTTGACTTAGGTAAGAATCTGGGGGTTGTAAATAAGTTTTTGGATTTGTTACAGCTTAGAAAAAATAGATATTCATATTAGCCTCCAGTAACTTCTGTTTCGCTACTCAGAGCAGAATTAGGATTACACATTTCCCCAGTTCTGTTGTTGTTTTCTTTGTGGAGTTGTTTCACCCGAGGTGTTCAGATGACTAAAAGGGTTTTCCAACCTTCTTTCTTTGAGTCATTTTTAAAGCTGCATTTTAGGATTGCTGAAGTCTTCTGAGTACCTTCTGTGCTGGGTGTTTTCTAAGAGTAGAGATTGGTGTTATAGCAGGGAACAGGGTGCTCTCTTAGTATTCTTAGGGACCCCTTATAGATGTGTCAAAGCGGTTTGAAGTAGTTATGACTGAGCAAGTAGCAGCAACTTGAACGTGTTTCTGCCTGGACCTATGCATATCACTGCTATGTTATTCGGGACAATCCAAGAACATGCAAAACTCAGCAATTGTGATCATGTTTTAGAAATTTAATCTATGTAATCAGTAGTTCTTAATGACTGGTAAGCTTAGTCTTAATAAATATCTTTGTGGTTCTGTTGTGCTTTTTTTTTTTCCCCCCAATTAGTTTTATAGAAATTAAGAGGCACACCAAGAAATTTAGAGCTGTAAGTTCCTCTTCATCCATTGTACAGCCCCTACTGTGGTCCAACTTTGTCCTGAGTGCTGCGGGGCTGTAGAGGAGTGTATCTCACCACCCTGCGTATGGAGGGTGATATCAGAACAAATGTACCCCATCGAAATCCATTCCAAAGAGCACCTGCTTGTTGTGGTGCCCCACTCCTCACAGCTCACTTCCACTTCCCACGTAGAGGGGATTTTAAAGGTCTGTGGGAGGGTGGAAAAAAGCAAGGGCTTCTGTCTCCGTGTGCAGTGGTGGTGGATCTGTACAATTCCAAAACAATCTTGCATGAAGAAGAAGATATGAAACGATACACAGAATAGGGAAAAAAAGAGTCATCTGTTAGCTGAGAACCCCCAGATGTGAGAATGTCAAGACATGCTGGATAAACGCTGCAGTAACAGTTGGTTCTTTCCTCCTTGTGCCCTGTAGCCCACGCTCCTGGGCTGTAGTCTCAGGAACGACAAAGGAAGGCTTTAGGAAGGAACTGTCTCCTGTGGCAGTGTCCCTGTGCGTGTCAGGCTTTCTTGGATACTCCCTTGTTTCTTCTCTTGCCAGTGACCCAAACTAGCGATAAATACATGTTTAATGCTCCTTTTCAGCGTGAAGCATCTCACGATGCTTGCGGAATAAATACTGATGGCCTCGGGGTTAGACTTAGGCAGGCTGCACGGGTTTGTGGTAACATCTGTTTTCCAGAGCTCCTGAGCGCTCTGTGGCAGGCTGCTGCGAGCCCAGCTGGTGAACGTGGTGCCCGCCTCGGCGCCCGTGAACGTCGCTGTTGCGTCGTCTGCCCAGCGCCCTGCAATCCGTTGGGATTAGCGCTAAAAACATGAAGCTGCTCGCTTGCTTCCTACATCGTCTCTACTTTATGGGCACACATAAACGTGATGAACAGCCTTCCTCTCCAGTACTGCACAGTTTGTGTTATCAAGGTGTGGATGGGGCCACGCTTTGCGTTTTGGTACAAGTTTAAAGCTCCCACCGCCTTTCTGAGAGTCCCAGGGGGCAGAAGGTGGTGTGCAGTTTTCAGAAGCAGACGTGTACGCGATTCAAGGCAACTGTTTAGTTTTTTCTGAAGCAATGTCTGTAAGTACTTGGCTTGGCAGCTGGTTTTGCTTTTCTGATTGATCTGTGTCCCTCTTTGGTCAGATATTTCTCCTGAATTTCTGTGCCGATTTAGGTTGCTACTTTGTTGAAATTAACTGTTGCAACCTCAAACCGCCCAGTTCTTGTGGCAGCAGCCCTAGCAGTCCACATTTCCCCATGCTGCTTTTTTGAAGAGAAATCTGCAGAAATGCCCAAAAAAGTGCAAAGTTTGGTAGCGCTTTCTTGGTGGGAACATGCATCACCTTGAGGGCTTGACTGAACCCACCATTTCACACCAGTCGCTACGACGCAGAAATAGAAGTTAGCACAGAAAGAAAAAAAAAAACAAAAAAAAACAAACCAAAAAAACCCCCAGATAATTTATTTTCTTAGTCTTCCTTCTGTTACTCTTTGCATTTTTAACTGGTGGGCGTGCTTAGAGTCTGGTGTGCCTGAGCTGGCTGCCCGCGTCTCGCTCTGGGTCCTCCCTCGCTCAGCTGCCGCCTGTTAACATGTAACCGGCCGATGCTTGCCTGATACGGCGGATCCTTTGGAGTTCTGTGTGGGCCCTTTGATTTATACTCCTGGTTTGAACTTGGGAGGGAGTATCAGATTTACCAAGAAGTCATCTAACCATCGGAACACATTGTTTGCTTGTAAATACCTGCACATTTTAAATAAATGTTGAGGCAGGTGGTCTCTTTGTTTGGGGGTGGGAAGAGGGCAGGACAGAGTATTTGCAAGTAGTTTGCTGTTCCTTCTTGATTAGGAGAGCAGGTTAGACCAGATTTCTTTTTCTTCTGTAAATTCTACCTGATTGCACAACTGGTGGGACCAGAACTGCTCCCTCCAGCAACCAACCCCACCTTGCTACAGGAAGCGTGCTCATATTGCGACTTAAAAAACAGCAACAAAGAAACCACAATTATTTTTTTTTTTTAAACCACTGCTCATTTGTTTGCTTTTTTTGTATAGCATTCTTTTTTAACAGCATGAAATACATGTATAGAAAGAGATTCAGATTTCTGCTATGTGGCTGCTTCCCCTGATTGCATAGTTGGCTTGTTGAAACTAATGCTAGGTTTGAAGAATAAGAATTGCAAAAAGGAACGTGAGAAAGTTGTTGGGTAGACAGATGTGATGTAGGTTTTAATTTCCCCTTTTTTTCCCTGAGACAAGGTCAGGTGTGTATCATGCTTTGGAGCTGTGCTTTGTTGGAAAAAGAGCTGTTGACATGTCACAGATTTAAAAGAGGAAAAAACAGTGACAGTAATGCAGAATCTTGGGCTTTTTACTTGAACGTACATAGCTTTTACAAAAAACATCATGTTGTAACTTTGAAACTTCAATTATTCCATGGTTTGTTTTTTACAGATTTCTTCTTGTGAGACAGGGTTTTCTAATGAACTGGGATTTTGATGGATAATTTTATTGGATTAGAATGACACTGGGAAATCTTGTTTTTCAAGGTCATTTCTTTGATTTTCTTGGTGAACAGTTAATTGTGCAGGGTCTTATTATATTGGAAGATCAAGACTACAGATGGTTTGGCATGATTTTCATACTGTTACAGTGCTTTAAATTGTTTCATATTATTCACATGTAAACTATTGTGATATATTTCTAGTGTAACAGTCGTTCTGTGTGTTTTATGATTTTACTACTGAATCCTTGCTACTACCTGAAATAGAAAGCAGAGAGATTTACAGTCTCTTTAGTAAAACTTGCCTTAACATTTTAATCTGAAGCAAAATAAGCATCATTCTTACCGTTCAGTTTAATGTGACTGACTGTTCTCATTTCACTGGCTGGTTCCCCCCCTCCCCCCTCCCCCCCCTTATCAAGATATATTTGAATCTCTCCGAGCCTCCTGTGAAACCTCCTCACAGTGTTGTTCCTTGTGTCAGAACCGATGTGCTGATTATCTCGTAAATGTAATCTATATCTAGAGTGGTTTTACAACTTCAATTCTTGTGCAGGGGCTGTGCTCCGATGGAGGGATGTACACCTTAAAAACCACTTGTGGGAAGAACAGTTAGAATACGTACTGATTTAAAAATTAATAAATGTATTTTGAGGAACGTGTTAACTGCTGTTTATGAGAGAAAGCAATGAAGTGAATCTTGTGGAACTGGCTTTTGTTGCATCCAAGTAACTAAATATTGTTACAGCACATAGGATTGCGTGCAAAAGCTTTACAGTAACATAGGTATGGCTGTTTATATGCTTATTAACTCGTAGGTTTTTAGCTGAGGTGTGTGCGGAATGCTGCCAAGGTCACAGTTGTTAAGCTGCCCAAATAGTATTGAAGAAGGAATTATGTTAGCTAAAGCTTTTTCAGTTTTTTAAGTGAACTTTTTCTACCAGCAGTGTTGTGGAAAAGGAGACATTTTGTGGGATGCTGGGCTTGGAAATGGCATGAAATTAAGGATATTAATTAGGACTAGAATCGGTGTCTTTTGTGGAACAAATGTTGGAAGATGGTCACAGTACTCATAGGATCCTGTGTGTTGCCTGGCTTACTTATATGGAGGTTTGAAAGTGAGAAGGGAGAAGTTCAAACCTGATACAGTGAGCAAAGGAAAGCTAATGGAGCACATTAAAAATGCAAGCTGACCTAGATATACTGTTGAATGGTGCCATGTGGTGTGCAGCTTTATATGGCAGGCTGCAAAGTCTTGTCGACCAGAATAAAGTAAAAAAGCTGAAAACACTGCCCTGTTTACAAGTCCAAAAAGATAGAAGAATCAGGCCATCCCGTTCTATTTTATACGTGATGTTAAGAAAAACACCACTATTGGAGCTTTTTCACTATGAAAGCAGCTATTGATTTCTGTTAAATGTATACAACATTTGTTTAAAAAAAAACCCTATAGAAATTACTTCTGGGGAACAATCAATGTGCATGCCCCATCACCACAAGTGTGTATCTACTTTCTGCTCTCTTCTGTCTAAGCTACATGTACACAGAACCCTGGAAGATGGAATTAAAATTAGTATTATGGTAAGAGTTAGTTGATCAGAGCTAAATTCTTTCATTCTGGAATATGATGCTATTCAGTATGGGAAAGGGTAGCAGAATCCAGCCATTAATTTTACGGTATTTTTAATTCCAGATTAACTTTGAATAACTATTTTAAGAGGTGTCAAAGTATCAGAAAATGTTAATATGATATTATTTTTCAGATAATGAACATTAAAATAGCTTTTAGCTGCTGTTTGAAGCTTGATGGAAAGTCATTCATTTTGGTATTGAGACAGTTTCAACTTGGAATGATTATCTTGGCTTATTTATAAACACCAAAAAAAGCTTACAGAGGAAATGTTGACTTCCCCTCCTGCCCCCCTACCCTTGCATCTGCCTTAACCTCTGCTCAAACTGTATAAATGCAGGCAAATATGATTGGGATATTACATATTTTTATAGGACTAGGAGATTTTAAATTGATATTTTTTTCCTAGGCCTGTAAGTTACAGTGTGTTTTCAGTTGGTACCATAATAATAAAAAAGGCTTGCATGTACCTGTGATGCATTTGATTCCTCCCTGCAGTGACTCATTGTGGATCTCACTTACAGCTAAGTGCTTGTTCCTTGTGATCAGAGGAAAATGCTACACACCTTCTGCTTCGTGCCTATTAAATTCAAGTTTCTATTGTAGGCAGCGTTACACAGCTATCTTTGAGAATTAAAGGGGGAAAAAAATATCAAGAACAGTAACTGAAGTGAAAATTTTAAAAGCCACTTTGTTCCCCCTCAGCCCTAATGTCGATTTTCAATCCACTTCTGTTTTCATGCTTGTATCTTCCAAATTTACAATTTTTTCTTCCTTCCTATTCAGAGCACCCGCCTTTGGTACCTTGTTTAAATTAGTGACCATAATGGCAATTGCTCTTTCTCTCTTCTGGAACCTAAATGATGGATACCAACCTTTTTTAATCTTCTTGTGTTAAACGTAATGTATAGTTCCTTTATCCGGACTGGTATTTTGAGTTGAAGAAGGGATTGTTTTCTCCGATTTTGTTATCATTTTCTTCCCTCACCTTTTTCATTCCCTGAGGGGAATGGTCTGGAGAACAAAGTGTCCATGTTCCTGGGAACAGAAATAGATTGTTCCATTCATAATTTAGTGATCTATTTCTGTTTGGCAAAGTTAAGCACATGCTTAACTTCAGGTCTGTGATTAAATCTCACTGACTCCAGTATGACTGAAATGCTTTGCAAAACTGTGGCTTTTATTCCCATCTCACCATCGCACCATTCCTTCTGTCTCATTGCTCTTTTTTTTTTTTTTTTTTTTTCTATTTCACTTAGCCTNTTTTTTGCTCCCCCCCCCCCCCCCCGCCCCCTCCTCTGCCGTGCTGCAAGTTGACTGCGCTTAGTGTCAGCAGTTTATGTTCTGCATGTTTAATGAAGGCCATGGCTCAGCTCAGCATAGCCCTTCCCCTTACGCTAACAGAATTTTGATAAATGAGATTTCCTTTTGTGGAGAGCCAAGAAGGGGCTTTGACGGGAAAAGGCAGGGCATGAAATCAGCAGGTGTCAGGGTGTGCAAATTATAGGCATTTTAAACCAAAAACAAAATAAAGAACTTGTTATGACTAACCATCTTCAAAATGTGTATCTTCCTATGAAGCACAAAAAAGGATTTAACAATTTACTAGCAAAACAAAGGTAAATTCAGTAGGCAGTAATCTGAATCAATATATTTCTACCTTCCTTTTGCTCTGTATTCCCCGTGCCTACCACCTCAGTCATCATAGTATGCTATATAAGCAATTGGATTACAACAATCATTGCTGAATTTAGCACATGGAAATACATTTATTTCAGTTGTGGTTTATACCCTGTGCTGATCTAAACCATTAGAAATTCTCTACTTCATGCCCACTCAAGTTATTGACTGCAACAGAATAACAGAGGGAACTAGTTGCACAGATTAAAAGAAACTGCCAGCAGATATTGCAGGAAACCTTTTCATCTAAGGTACATTTCTATGATCCTTCCTCTGTTTTCAGTTCTGTTTTTGTTTTTCTGCTCACTGCTCACTACGTCCCCCCGCCCCTGCTCTTTCAGTCCTTCTTGTTCATGCAGATTTAGCTTGTTCAGTGACCGATCTCCTATTCAGACTATATTGCTGTGTAATGTAAAAAAACCTTTTTGTGTGCTCGCATGTGCCAGTGAGGTGTTGGATTGTTGAAATAACATAAACTCTTCACTGGAGATTATAATCTGACACAAATGATTGAAGGCCAGAAATGGATCCTGCAGACCTAGAACTGGAGCTATTTTATTACCTTATGTAATGTTTCATAAAAGTTTCTGCAGCTGTAGTGGATTAGAGATGAATTGTTTTTATTGGAAAAATGAAGAGAAAGGACAGTTGGTATGGTTATAATAATTAATAAATAACACAGTTAATTACTGTGCTGACTCTTCAGTATGTTCAGAGATTAATTTAAATCAATTTGTGCTCACATCTATTAAAATACTCAGAACTGTATTTTTATACACACACACATAAATATAAAATGTATATACACAGAGCTGTGTATTTAAATATAAATGTATAGTTTTATTTTTTATAATTCTATATTTAGTTACGTAGGGGTTTTTCTCTTTTCTTTTTTGGCAGGATTTTTGCATGGCTTGAAAGCAGGGATAATTGCAGATCTTGTAATTTTTTCACAAGTTGGTTCATACCATATCTGTGCACCAAATCTTCCCGGAATGCATACAAAGAGTTTCTCAGGATTTTATGCTCATCTCCAATCGCCCTCCTTCCCTCCTGTTAGCCAGGTGCCAGTGGGGCCCCTCCACAGTTGGGAGAAGCTCAGAGTTGCACATGATCACCCACTGGTGGGTTCTGGTATACAAATTTTCTCTTACAGAGAGTATATTTTTTCTTAATTATTAAGATATACTTTTATTCTAATTCCATCTCATCCTAAATTTGTATTAAAAAAACATAGCCCTTCTTTCTTTCCTTCAGATGTTTCGCAGCAAAACAGCTGCTGTTGCACAGGCAGTGGCTTCCAACAGTAGCTGTAGACCTTAAGCTGTGTTGTACCTTCTCCATATTTTACAGTGTAACTTGTAATATACCCTTTTAAAACCCTGAATTCCAGTCTCTTAGCCCACCTCGATCACAAAGCGTATGTACAGGCTTGTCCAGGAGGTGCTGGTGACAGGGTGGCAGGCAGGCAAAATGCAAGATTCCTGTAAAATGCAGCCAGAAAAGGTTCTTCCACAGCATCTGATCAGGCCTTTTGGGTCATTGGGCATCTGTAATGGCAGATGCAATTGGTGTCCCTTCTCTTAAGTTTATTGTGTTCAGGGCAAAAGTGTTTTAGGACAGCAGAGGAGTGTGGTGTGGCCATGGTGCTCCTCTGCAGAAAACCACTACTGACCTTAGATGCTCTGGCACCTTCTGGGCCTTGGTGTGTTTCATTTTTGTGCCAGAACGGCAGTCACAATTTTAAAGTTGAAATATAGGAATAAAAAGGTAGTGCGAGCCACATTATTGTTAGGCATATGTGTACACAAATGCACATTATACCACTGTTGTGGTTTAAC